>JACOMQ010004619.1:0-18176 GCA_014843705.1 Euphrasia arctica
ATTATTATTATTATTATTATTATTATTATTATTATTATTATTATTATTATTATTATTATTATTATTATTATTATTATTATTATTATTATTATTATTATTATTATTATTATTATTATTATTATGTTTTTAGACTTTTAATTAATATTGTATATTAATATTTATTATTTTAAATAATTGATTGAGAATTTCAGGTATACCGAAATGGTAATCGATTACTCTAAATTTCGATATATATTTTTAAAAATTAATTCCTTAACTCGATATTTTACCCAAATTTATTGGATACTCAAAAACTCAATCGAGTGCGAGTATTTCGGTACCAGCACTAATACCATAACCGGCTAACCCATATGATCACCCTAGTTCCAACAGTCTTACAAATTTATAAACTCGTGAACTTGTTGAAGTTTAGAATTGATTCACTTTTAAATTAATTTTAACTTGATTCACTTTTAAATTAATTTTTTTATTAACTTACAATCTTACAAAGTGAATCAAGTTAAGATCTTAACTTGATTCACTTTTAATTTTTTTTTTATTAAATTGGAACAAACTATAAATATAATTTTATGTAAATTTATTTACACCTATAGTTTTACTATTCACACTCCTATTTTAAACCACCCAGTTACATTTATCAAAGTGATTAGTTTATAATACAAAGATATTTTCTTTGATAAAAAGGATATTGAGGGAAGCAACGGCTAGTGATAGAGGAGATCAGCTCCAGAAACGTTGAGGGTTGGTATACTATCGTATGACAAGAGTACGACAATTGTTCGTCGAATGCAGAGAAGTGCCTCTGGCTGCTCTTCGTATGCCGACATTATGTTATTCGGCTTCGACCACACATACTTCATTAGGAGGCATATTTTTATGTTTTAGATCTAGCTAGGTTTATTTTTTTCTTGTCGACTTCGAAGTTTAATGAGCTGATTGTATGATGCACGTTTAGTAAGTCTCTTGATAACAAAGGAAAATAATAGCTAGAATAAAACATTACGTAATATATTAAAGGTTTATTATTTTGGATTTATTTTTAGTTTGATTTATTCACTTCATTTCAGTTAAGAATTATTTAATTCAATTCAGATTATTAAGTTCAGTTTAGTCATTTTTTTTTTAATAAAACTAATTATTTTACAAAAGATATTAAATATTTAATTAATATTTAATTATTTTAAAATTTAATTTAATTCAATTAAACTCAAATTTCAAACTCATTTTAAATTCAATTAATTTAAGTTCAAACATATTCAAAACATATTTAATCGACTTCAATTTTATTCCAGTCCAAAATAAGAGGTCCTTGAGTCTAAATAAAATACTGTATAACATATCCCACCCAGTACGTAGATAAACCAATAAACGGTGAGGGAATCTAAGGCATAAAAAGGCAATAGATTCTTCCGAAGAAAAATCAAAGGGACCCCATTGCTATTGCCCTTGCCAAATTTTCCAGAGCCTTCTCTCTCACTCAACTTTAATACCAACTTCTATTTATTTTTTTATATACAGTAGTTTGATTATTGAGTTCTTATTAGCTAAATTAAGTTGGTTGATTGAATTTTCAGAGCTTCCCAATTCCTACTTCTGATGCTAAAGTAAGTGCAAATTCAACTCTCACATATACTTAATATCATCGTTGTTGATTTTCTTCATTTTAGATAACAAATTGGGATTCTTGTTCAAAAACCTCTGTTGCCCAGATTCGAAATTCGGATAATTATGAAATTGGGTTTCATAATATTAATAATTGTATATGAAAAAAAAAACCAAAAACCTTTTCAGGCATCCATGTCCGTTGCCTGCTGCCTTCCCCTAGTCGAATGCGTGTCCCTCGTAGCTTGCCTCCGTTGGGGTTGGAAGAAATTCCTCTACACCGCCGGCCGCGAGAGCGAAAGCTGGGGCCTCGCGACCCCCACCGAGTTCGAGCCCGTCCCCCGCCTAGCACGATACATCCTATCCGTCTACGAAGAAGACCTTCGAAACCCCATGTGGGCCCCGCCCGGAGGCTACGGGATGAACCCTAACTGGGTGGTGTTGAAAAAGGAGTACGAGGACACAGGGGGGAGAGTCTCCCCTTACATGATTTACTCCGATCATGATAATAAGGATATAGTTTTGGCTATCAGGGGACTTAACTTGGGGAAGGAAAGTGATTTTTCGGTCTTGCTCGATAATAAACTCGGGCAGACGACTTACGACGGGGGTTATGTTCACAACGGGCTCTTGAAGGCGGCTCGGTATGTTTTGGAGGAAGAGTGTGGGGTGCTGAGGGAGCTGCTTGAGAGGAATTTGGAGTATACGTTGACTTTTGTTGGGCACTCGCTTGGGGCGGGCGTTGTGACTTTGTTGACTATGTTGGCGGTTAAGAATAGGGAGAAATTGGGGTGCATCGAGAGGGAGAGGATTAGGTGCTTTGCTATTGCGCCTGCGAGGTGTATATCGCTGAATTTGGCGGTTAGATATGCGGATGTGATCAATTCGGTTGTGCTGCAGGTATTGATTAATTGTTGTACATTTACTTGCTTCCGTTGGACTGTGAGTGAGCACTATATGAATGAATCTTATTTGTTGTACAGGACGATTTCTTACCCCGGGCGACAGTAGCACTAGAGGATGTCTACAAATCACTTTTATGGTAATCTTATTTTAATCCTTTTTTTTTAAGGAGACGGGTTTTGAAAATTCTTGTGATGTTTGTTTTGCACAATCTTTTTGATAGTTTCCCTTGCTTGCTGTGCATAGCGTGCTTAAAAGATACATGCACGCTAGAGGAGAAGATGCTCCAGGATCCAAGGCGGTTGTACGCACCTGGTCGACTCTACCACATTATTGTGAGAAAGCCCTTCAGGTATACATATGCATTTACATATTTGGTACCCGGTGCTTAATATTAATTATTGAAAAATCAAAGGAAATTGTAACTTTAGGAATCGGAGACACCAGATTTTTTATTGTATAAGAACACGGGTGAAGAGTGTTAATTACAAATACAAAATATACCCGAGATATAGTCTCTAGTTACTGAAATACCTCGGGTATCTCCCAAACTTACATATATGCCCTTGATTTGAAGGTTTTGGTTTTTGTTTCATATCTGAAGGTGTAAAAGAATTTCACCGCTGGTTAGGACAGCAGTGCCCGTGGAAGGACGGTTTGAGCACATTGTCCTATCATGCAACACGACATCGGATCATGCTATTATTTGGATACTGCAGGAATCTGAAAGAGCATTTAATGTAATATTCTTATTCCTTTCAAAGTTCGAGAGTTATTGAAAAACGATGTGTATAGTTCCTTTAATGTCCGTTTTATATTTCTGGTGTGATAATTATAGTGCTTAGAGTTCTCTTTAGTGCAGTGTATGGTTGAAAAGGAGCGTACTATGGGCATCCCACCAGCGCAAAAGATGGAGAAACAAGCATCGCTCGCAAAAGAACACAATGAGGAGTACAGGGCAGCCATAGAAAGGGCAATTGCATTGGCTATACCCCATGCATCTTCACCGCCTTCTTATGGAACTTTTCACGAAACTGAGGAAGGCCAAAATTCGAGCACGGTCCCCGAGGATTATTCTTTTCGATAATTGGGGACAGTTTTTTTTCTTACTATTAATAGATTATTTGGAAATATGGGGTTAAAAATGTTGTGGCCTATGAGAATGTATAAAATAGCTTTATAGAAGAATAAAATGATAATTCATTCTTTGATTGATGTTGATGATAGTGCTGGGTTGAGTGTATTGATGTGTAGGCTTTATTCATCTTCAACCTTGCATGAAATATGGGGTTGAAAATTGACTGTTGCAGAATGCTATCATCCTGTAAATTTGTTCTCCATATGAATAATTTTTTAAATTATCAACAGTCGATGTAGTCATACGATTATAGAATCTATGCAACCTTCACCACTGTTGTCCAACGAAATTTACCCTAATCTTTAAGGTAGCAATTGATACACAAAAAAAAAACCTTGACATCTGTAGAAGGTGAGGTCAACGGACGAATGACCAATATTCTGTTTTCATATTCATCTAGTCTGCACATTTTATTTTCCAAACACAGACTGTATCACACAATTGCACAAGTCGATTTCCATTCAGCTAGTTCATGGAAGGACTTAGTTTTGCTTACCTTGACAGCTAGAAGTATCAATTAGAAATATATCGACTGCTTTCGTTTTCTTTACAACTACTCAGAAGAATACTAGTACTTATTAGTATGCTGTTCAGGTACCGAATGGCTCATGGCATCTCAAGTTTGCATCTCCTCGACTTCACCAGCCTGAGCCTGACTCCGAGTCCGAGTCTGGTACAGATTCCCCTGCAATTTCGGTTAAATAATTGTGTGAATTATCTAATATCAGCATATAGAAGGTAAATTTATTTGAAAGTGGTTTAGTGTGTAATATCAGCATATTTTCAATCGGAAGGTGTGTTAGTAGTATTTCAGAGTTTTATTTGTAATTTCAAAATATACATTTTTTTCATCCAAGAAACATTAAGAACAGATATTTCTAATGATCACATTTGATAATATTATCAGCTCATCAAAGGATAGGATTTTTACCATGCATTATTTTTATGAACCGCGCAAACTCCATGAAATTCTTCTCCTCCATGAGGTACTTGCTTAGCCTGAGATAGGTAAAAGCAGATATGTGCTTTCCATCTGCATCTTTGGAGGGTTTGGAGTTCTCCAGTATTTTACTGTAGCCTTCTCTGGTATAACACGGAAGAGCATTTTCACTTCCAACTCGTATGTCAGCATCCCATGCAGCAGTTAGTACCTACAATGTTCGATAATAATGGATTATGATGGAAATTAGAACTAAGGCTCGAGTGCGCAGATGGAATTTGATCAACTATACAATCTGGCTTTAGCTTAGCCATTCACCACATTGAAATTAAAATATGCATTAATAGCAATAAAATAAACTCCAGATCTAGTCTATTTCTAATAACACCATTTGAAAATAAGAATACTATCCCTTTGTATCAAATGGATCTTGTTCTCAATGAACAGTTTGTCAGCATGAGGAAAAAATACATTTGTTAAGAACATACATTTAACAGGGCATTTGTAATTTTGAAAGAATGGATATTTTTGTAATTAGATCAAACATTAAGATATGATGATATAGCATTCATGGAGAACAAGATCCATTTGATGGTACATCGTGAAATTAAACGAACAAGATATGATTCTGAAATGCTAACCTGCCAAACCAGTCCTTCAGGATCTGTAAATGCCTCTGGAAATTTCTCATGCTCATCAACTGTTCGCAACTCAACGCATGTGAAGTTAAGAGAAGCATTATGCTTTTTCAAAACGGAAGCAATCCGAGCATAACCATCACGATTGGCAGCATTATAGAACCCTGCAGTTAACTCTGCAGCATGGCTTGATGTCTTATAGCACCAATGAATTCCTGACAGCTGCTCACCCATCAAAACACTTCAATTAAATACCCACAAATATTTCTATGACTGAATTATAAGGGAAAAGGCTTTATCATAAAAAGTTACAAATATCTCCTTAGAGTTTGTGTTTGCTTAATGATAATGAATACCCACACAGTTCAACTGGTTGGACCACGTCCGAAATTGTGAACTGCAGCTTTATCGGTTTGACGACCAATCCAATTTTTAAGAACCTTGAGTATTTGTAATTGTGAAAGGGAGTTGATTCTATTTTTAGTATGAACACTTAGGCTGATTCATTATTTCTGTAAATAACTATCCCAAAAATTATTTTTTAGTATTGAATTTACTGAAGAGTTTACTCACCTTTGCAGCAATGGGAGTACCATGAAAAGCGAGATTCGCCAGGGTCAGGACCAGATCGCAATGATCAATCAGAACTTGAGAGTACCAGCTTAAGAAGAACCGAGCATAATAGCTATCATAATCTCCCCCATCACAAAAGAACTGGGTTTCGTGTGGATTGGAATTATAGGAACCAGCATTATTAGGCCCTTCACCCCAAAGTGAGTGGCCCCTCACTTCTGCCGCCTCTTTTAAACTTTTCATCAAGTATTTGTCATAGCACTGTTGATCAAATTCACGTGAATGATACAAATTAAATAGACTAGTAGTATAATTGATAACTCAACAGAACCAATGCATTGAAAAACTACCTGAAATTCTCTTATACCAGGGTATTCCCAGCCATTTTCTGCAGGATAAGATGGATATCGTAACTCCCCACATGGACCAAGTCCTATTTCGATTTCAGAGATGACTCCATTCTCAAAAAACTCATCAAATTCTACACGGAAGCTTCTCATGTAATCGAAATAAACCTGCGTTGTATTGTTACTTAAATTAAAAGCAATTTGCATGAAGACAGAATGAGCAGGTAAGTATAGGAATATAATATTTGTATTATTCCCAAGCTTAGTAAGAACAAGAGAAAAGAAGTCATATGTGCAGATAAAGCAAGAACAAAAGCAACTTTACAATTATTGATATACTGTCATTCAAGAAATCTTTTCCGGTAAATAAACACGGATTAGCGATCTGTTAATTTATTTTTTTACCTCCACAGCTGTCCGACCTCCCAAAACCCGTTCCTTGTCGATTCCCCAAGTGAGACATTCAATGTTCTGTCTTCCCTCACTATCTGTGAAGAAAATATCAGGATTTCGAGTGCCGATATCCAACACCCATAGTGGTAGAGGAACACGCACATCATCACCGACATTGCCTCCACATTCATGAAAAGACATAACTACCTATATGAACAAGTGTTGAACTAAACATTAGGAAACAGAAGAAGATTATGTAGAAATAAAAAATTGTAAAGATAATAAGGAATAATCACAAAACTACCCTTGGGGTTTAATCTAATGATAAAAAAAGGCTTCCTTATTTAAAATCACAATTCGGATAAGAAGGAAAGGACGGTCAGATTAGACTCTTCCCCGCCTCGAGGGCGACTCTTCTGACTTTGGTTGGAGGTAAAGCCTTCTCAAGGCATTTCATATATTTCTAAAAGGTATTTATAATCATCCTTGATAGTAGTAATAACGATTAACCTGCCAATAACTATGAATTCATAACTTTCCAGGCCACTCACCTGTAGCTTGAGCTGTAGATCTTGCACAATTTGAAAGAGCTTTCTGTAGCCACTCCAGTTATATTGTTGAGGAGCACGTGCTTCGACGATGCCCCACCAGCAATCAACCATAACACCATCAACATTAATTGACTTAAGAATCTTCAGCTGGTCTATCAGATGATCAGGATCAACCAACTCACACTCCCTACTGATGGTCCCTAACTGTTTCCAAAATTGTATTATCTCTCAGTTTGTATGATTTACAAAATGATAGCAAAAAAAAGTTTAGAAAATGCAGAATAGATGTCTGAAGCCTGCTGGAAATAGGTATGCTGTAATTTAATAGAACAGAAGGTCTTGATACTCACGGGTAGCATCACATAGACAGGAACATAAGGCGATCCAGTAAATTCTGTTTCCTGAAACACCGGAATACAGAATATGATTTTAATTTCTCAAGGAAACGGTATTATATATAACTTCAATTCGATCGGTGGATGAATACGATTACGAATGACAGAAGATGTTGACGAGTAAGAATCAAGTTTTAGAGCATGTGACCCAAAACTCAAGAAGCATTGCACATTAACATTTCTTTTAGTTTCATAGCTACAAACAGCAAAAATCAAGATGCCTAACCCATCACCAGAACAGTATATAATCATATAAATCTTTCCCTTAAAAAATCATTTGTGTAATTTGACATAAAATTGTTCCAACAGCAATATAAGACTGAATACAATAAGATCTAAGCCCCAACAAAATTATCCAAACGACATGGATGATCCGAAATTCGAAATGAACTCTATGTAACCTGTCTCTTAGCGCACACACAGACGCACATAAGTTTTCGTCAATTTCTTCCTTAAATACTCAATCAAGTTTCAATCCCAACATAATTATCCCAAACGAAGCATAAGAAACTATGAAAAATTAAAACAATAGCATGCATAATTTTTAATACTGATTCAACAATTCAAGCATCGATAATTCCTAAATCGATTCTCAAACTCTCACGAAGAAAGCAAAAGGAACGAAAAAAAAACGAAGAATCAGAAACAGAGTTTCACAAACCACCTGCTTATTCTCGCTCAAAGCGCAAGCTAAATCGCCAATCGCTCCAGCTTTTCCAGCCTCGGCGCGAGATGCAACAGCAGCAGATTTCACCGAGGCGCTGCTCAATTTGCACGAGCTGGATATGGTGATGCTCCGACCGCCACGATTGGCTGCCTCGGAACGGAGTACGGGAAACGCCATTGATGGAGCCGAACCAGAAGGATTGGGAACTGGTGCGAGGGTGCGATTCAGCTGAACGGATGAAATATTGTTGATCGCCATTTTCGTCTCAATTCTCTCTCTCTTCTATCTCTCTCTCTCTCTCTCACTCTGAAATTTGTTACTGGTAAAACTGATGCGGCGAAAACCGTTCGTACGTATATGTACAACCACGCACAAATTGCGTGCGTGCGTGCATGAGAGAGAAAATATGGCGGGACTGAAATGCGAGAAAGTGGGCTGGACTTGGGCCGCGTCGGGTCAAGGCCGTTATAATGGGTGGCCCAAATAATTTTTAATTCTTTTATTTATCTGTATTTTTATTTAACGGCCAAAATAAACGTTTATTTAAATCGTTATACACTCACTTATACTGTAACAAAATTCGTTATTTATTTAATTGTTGGGTTGGATATTAATTTTGTTGTGTATATGTAATTTGATAAATTTTAAAGCTACAATATGCTTATGAATTCGATCGAGTGTACCAAAAATTATAAGTATAAATTAACTTCAAAGTTTAGAGTTGAAAAATAAATAAATAAAATTTATTTGAAAGTTGTTGAAGTTGAATATATCCGTTAACGAATTATCACGTTGTTGGAGAAAAACAAGAAAATGATGGTCTCGCTCATTTCAATGAGCAATAGCGAAATTTGGTTCTTTGGTTCTTCCAACAAACACATTATTATGAAATTGTTATGGTTAGTTCTCAATTTTTATTTTTGAGCTATTTCTCAAAAGATGGCATAATTAGTTAGTCCCTTTATAACAATTATAAGATAAATTCTTCTTTTTTTCTAATGTGACATTGAATTATACTCTCAACATACTTTTTCTCAAATCATTGATGGCATTATTGTCCTCTTTCCTCCTCCATATCCTCCATAGTATATGTTTATTTTGCACCGTCATTATCACACGATGATAAACATATTTCCAATGGTGAAATCATATTGAGAGCGCACACTTACATTAGATGATAAACATATTTCCAATGGTGAAATCATATTGAGAGCGCACACTTACATTAAATTCAATTGAACTTGACTATGATAATACTATAGGATCTGATGCCTTCACCGTCGCGTTACATTAGTATGATATTGTTCGCTTCAAGCTAAATTATCACGATTTTAAATCTTGGACGTCTTCCTTCAGAAATCTTATACTAATGTAGTGATTGATCTCGTTATAAACTAAACAAAATATTCTTATTTTTTCGATGTAAGTGAATTGTTCCTCAATAAAAAATAATATGTAATTTAGCAAGGACAATTACATAAAACAAAACAATGTTGAGTACAATTTATATACGGTAGATTACTTCTCCCTTATTAATAGCAACACTTTTCATTTTAGTATATACAATATTTATAGTTTCATTTTTTAAAATGAAATAATTGTCTTTTTTTTTTTTATTACAATAGGCATTTTACTCTTATTTTTTCAATTATTTTTTAAAAATCATATTTACAATATCAATATGACATAATCTTTCTAATAATAACGTTGGTATTGTTTGTTTATTCAACAAAAATATTTCAATATAAGTATATCAGAGTTGTCTTTATCGTTAATTCGTCATTTTTGAACTCCCAATCCAAGAGAACATCTTCTCCCCCGTCTCTTATTATGGGTTATGTGCATCACCATCCGAAGGGCATAACATTTGAGCTTTCTCAGTATAACTAACCTTGATCTCTTTCATTTGCGTCGGTCGTATGTCTCACGCGGCTCGCTCTCGCAATGCCCACCACCTGTTCGATAAATTTACCAAGAGACACCCACCTCCTCAGACTTCACCGAATTTCAAAATCCGCACGAATCTTGTAGACCCATTTGAACATTTCAAACACGACGATATTGTCAAATCGTGGACATCGAAAATGTCGAGTCTCGTCAGACAAAATCGGTCTCACGAGGCCATAGCTCTGTTCAAAGCAATGCTCGTCAATGAAGAAAGCCCAAACTTCGTCACGGTCTTGGCCGTTATAAAAGCTGCAGGTTCACTTGGGTCCAAACACCTGGCCCATGGGATTCACGGGTATTCGACTAAAATGGGGTTTGTTGATTCGCAAGTGGCTGTAGTGACGGCTCTTGTCGGACTTTACTCTCATTGGGACATGGAAACTGCGTGGAAAATATTTCATCAGACACCTAATAAAGACATGGTTTTGTGCAGTGCAATGGTTTCAGCGTGCGTGGGCCATGGTGAGTTTCTTGACGCGTTTAAATTATTCAGGGAAATGGTTCTTTCGGGCTTGCAACCTAATCCTGTGACTATTTCGAGTATACTCCCAGCTTGTGCCGACCTTGGTGCGTTGAAGCTTGGGAGAGAAATCCATTGTTATTCTATTAGAAATTCACTTGATCGTCACACGATTTGTCAGAATTCGCTATCGGGTATGTATTCCAAGTGTGGGCATTTAGAGTCGGCACTTGAGGTTTTTAGTCGTATGGTGAACAAGGATATTGTTTCTTGGAGGATAATTGTGCGCGGTTGTGTCGAAAATGAGAGGCCGAGAAAAGCCTTGGAGATGTTTCACAAATTGCAAGCATTTCATGATGTGAAGGTGGATGAATATATAATCCTAGAAGTGGTTAGAGCTTATTCTCTATTGAGGGGTGATTTTATCAATTTCGGATTTCATAGCCTTGTGTTGAAAACAGGATTTACTGCATTTGCTTCCGTAATGACCGAGCTTCTTCAAACGTATGCAAAATTTGGCAACATTGAGTCATCTAGGAAAATATTCGATAATCTTAATTCGAAAGATCTTGTTGCTTGGAGTGCCATGATTGCAGTCTACACTCAAAGTACACAGACTAGTAAAGCTTTTGATTTATTGAAAGAGATGCAATTGGTTGGTCAGAAGCCTAATGAGTTCACTTTCGTAAGTTTATTACACGCTTGTACATCGCTTGATGCCATATACACAGGCGAAGGCATACATGCACAGTTAATGAAAGATGGATATTCTACCAATAGTTTTTTGACATCTGCATTGATTGACATGTACTGCAAATTCGGAAGAACTGGTCAAGGGAAGGCCGTTTTTGATGAAAAAAATGCAAACAGAGATTTAATTTGTTGGAGTTCAATGATAAATGGCTACGCTATTAATGGATTTGGAGAGGAGGTTCTAGAGTGCTTTTCAAACATGCTTTCTAACAAGATAGAGCCCAATGATGTTATATTTATATCACTGTTATCCGCATGCAGCCACTGTGGGCTAGAATACGAGGGTTGGATCTGGTTTCATGAAATGGAAGTGAGGTTTGGTATTAAGCCTAAACTCGCGCACTATGCATGCATGGTGGATATGCTTAGCCGTCAAGGGAATATTGAAGAAGCTCTTGAATTTACGAACAATATGCCTGTTGAGCCCGATAAGCGGATATGGGGGGCTATTCTTACCGGATGCAAAAATATTAATGGGCCCACTGAGATTTTGGAATTTGTTGCCAAGAAACTTATCAGCTTGGATCCGGAGAATACAAGCTATTATGTAGTGCTGTCTAACGTGTATGCGGACCAGGGGAGGTGGGGCGAAGTTGAGAAATTGAGAAACGTGATGGACATGAGATTGATGAAGAAAGTTGTGGGTTATAGTTCAATTTGAGATCGATTATAAACAGTATTCTTATGGAAGTCATGCTTCTAAGGTATCTGAATTTTTTTTCTGTTTCCGATGCACACAAATTCTATTTTCTTGGTCTAAATTATGAAAATACATAGAGAACATCTTTAAATGTTTTGCTAAAGGTATCTCTTTGACATTGGTAGGCATGCTTATATTGTTATTATTTCTGTTATTTTTAATTGCTTCGTGGTTTAATCGATCCTAATCTAAGAGTACTAACAAATTATGTTTACATGTGGCAGACTTCTTTTTTATATTTTTAATAAAGCAATTTATCCTTTTCATAAATGAATGTATTTAGTTGAGAACTCTCATAACAGTTATGCAAAATTTATTTCTCACTGTTGAGACTTAATGTGATCATTTAATTTATAGCTTCTTGTAACTCCTTATTAAATAAAGGTTCAGATAATCTATGTTTCTTCTCTTATGACCACTGAATAAGAACAGGGAAATCGAGAATGCTACACTCTTAGACGATAAAATGAAAGGTGCAATCCTCGAAGTAGTTCTTGTTTCTGCCGAAGGCATTGGCCACACCCATGTTCTTGGTAGCATCATCTCCAAAATATTTTTGGATTAGATTATTATTATTATTATTATTAATTTATTATTATTATTATTATTATTATTATTATTATTATTATTATTATTATTATTATTATTATTATTATTATTATTATTATTATTATTATAATTTTGAGCTGGATATTATTAATTTAGTTGAACGTGATATTTTGACAGGGCACTCAGGGTATCATGTTATTGTTGAATGTGGTGCTCAAATGTGCAGAAGCAAGACTTCATCAGGTTTGCATCGGATAATGATTTTTCACTAACTCAACTAAAAGTATAAATTTAAGATTATTTACAGAAACTCTAACCTATTTAAGAGTTTTTGTTAATACGGTATTTGACTCCTGCAGGAAACTTGGATAAAATCTACTGGAATGAAAAATTCATATTCGAATTTCCATCACTTGAGTTAGAAACTTTGAACCACCTTAAAATCAAAATTGTGAACGAGAAACATTTCACTCATGGCAAGTTTGTTGGTGAAACTCTGTAAGAGTCGCAATCAGAAATTCACTCTAGCTGACTAACTCCATATATTCCTTCTATCGTTTTTAATACGACTTAATAATATCATACTTTGCTTTTCTAGAATTTTCATCAAAGGAATTATTGTGGAGGGAAATCACACTGGAATGATAGAATTGCATCCGACTCCATTCAATGTGGTCCTAGAGGACAGCACATACAAAGGGCAGATAACAATCGGATTAAAATATATTCCGGAGGTAAGTTTTCTTTTGGTATTATATTACAGAACTTATCTCGGTTTGAACTATTTACAAATAAAAATAAAAATTCAAAGTCACAAAAACAATCCTAAAATTGATTCACCTCACTAATAAAATTAGTGAGCCAACTGTGTAAATTTTAATGGTACTTTGATTTTCCTTACCCAGGTTTTTTTATTTAATTTGAGAAAGTTTGGGGTTATTTTTTAATAATTAACTCAAACCTCAAGGGCACCTTTTGTAATTAGCCCTTCTCTTTTGGGGCAATTACAAAAAATATCCTTGTGAATGGTCTAATTACAAAAGAAACCCAAGTTCCAACTACCATTTCTAAATAACAAAAATATTGTTGAAGTTTGATTAGTGTCAAGATTATTGTCCTAGCTATAATATGTTTTAGAAATTTGAATGGAAGTTTTGAAATTGTTTTGGCATTTGAAGGGGTACGTATATGTTAGACAAAATAAAAGTTGAGGGGATGTTTTGTAATTTAAAAAGTTTGGTGTTATTTTTTGTAATTATGTGAAAAATCAGGAATACTTTCTTTTTGTAATCAATCATTTTCCTTTTGCATGTAAAATCCAATCCATCTCTGTTAAACGAAGAACAACGGTTTCTTTAATCCATCATCATTATTGTTATTTTTGCAGACTGCTATGCATTTGGCGAGAAAAGAAAACGTGCACGAGATGATTCAGATGAACGATGTAGGTGAAACCATGTGCACGATGGTTACGAATCTCTGGAAATTTCACTGGTGGAAGCTTCTATTTACTTTAAAGAATAGGAATTTGTTTAATAAGCGCAAAGACGTTTAAGAAGCTACAACCAGATGTTTATCATGGTATTATTGCTTATGTCAATTGACTTTTACAGAAACTGCTTTCTTGTTTTTTTGAAGAATAGAGCTTTTCATGTTTATTGTGTGCCATGATTTTTGTCTTTTTGAAATGAAAATTTCTATTAAGAGATCAAAAGGGTTAGGCACATCGATCTTACATAAAATACACTGCGTATACTCCATTGACCACACAAAAGGTAAGCACAAAATTTAAATGTTGCCCTTAATTAGTCCTGAACGCTAAGAATCTTCTTGAGTAGTGGGGAGTGATACGAAGCAGAATAACGCCCTATGAAAACGAACTTCCTTCCCCTTCTTAGTATAAGTCCAATTTTGGGTCACACCTTTAACAAATCTCTACTTGAAAGTTGACACGAGAATTCAAATTGAAACATTCACTGGTCTCCAAAACTTTTCTCCTCCACAAACCACTAATAGCTCGAGTGATCGAGCTAATTAAGTCAGACTAAGTCTAAGCAATACTCAAGCATAAACATGAATAAAGTATTCAATATTAACATGGTGTTCTCATTTTACTCACTAGAGTAAAATATTTCTCATATGCCATAGCAATTACATCGATAACGAACATTGATGTGTTTCATCCTCTAAGATTTGATCTTTATGAAGAAAGATACAAAACATCTTCATAGGCATCAAAACTCTCTAAGAGTTCATCA
Source organism: Euphrasia arctica (assembly GCA_014843705.1). NCBI lineage: Eukaryota > Viridiplantae > Streptophyta > Magnoliopsida > Lamiales > Orobanchaceae > Euphrasia > Euphrasia arctica. The sequence goes on from JACOMQ010004619.1 coordinate 14,815, forward strand.
AATCATCCTTCAACCCTATCACCTCTTTGTAAGCTTTGGTAAACGTCATATATGGCGCCTTGGTAGTAGATATTTTGCTGAATCATTTTACAACAAAGCACACATTGTTCGATTCAAGTTGTTGTGATTTGCGATCCTAATAATACACGATAAACAAAATTATAAAATAAAACAACGAGATAATATTAGATTCAAGTTGTTGTGATTTCCGATCCTAATAATACACGATAAACAAAATTATAAAATAAAACAACGAGATAATATTATACGTAAAAACTCAAAACAACAAAAATTACTGAAAGATGATCAAATTTCAACAATAAATATTCACTATTACCGTTTTTCAATACTACTAGTCTCACTAAAATTAATCTATCCATAATACACTCTTTTATATAGATCGTAGAACACAAACTAATCGATTTTAAAACCCAAATAAAGAAGAAAATCCACCAAGGAATCCAGCGGTGGTTGATCACTTTCCTACCAAGCGCTTCCTCATTCAATTGTAAAGTAAGAATTAAAAGATCAAAAATGCAAAGTACGAATTAGACAAAAGCCGAACTAGTTCACCTAATTCTAAATCTTTGAGTTCTTAATCAATTCCTTTTTTATACCGCCCCATGCATACACAAAAATGCATGTACTCAACTACGTATACATGGTGTAGAATTGAGAGTCATTTATAATACTAGTAATAACTGCCGGTGCGATGCACCGGAATATTTAATGTAATTTATTTGGTTAAAAAAATAATGCTTGAAATTATCATATTATTGTTTTTCACTATTACTTAATACTTATTAAAATATAATTTAAAATATGTTAAACAATCGATATCCTTATAATGAATTTTCTATACCACTTGATATTTATTAAAATACAAGAAATTTCATGAGTTTATTTATAAACTTTTTTTTGAAAAGAATTCCTAATAAATATTTCTATGTCAAGAGGTCAAATGAATTACATATCTGCATTAGTTTATATATTTTTATTACATCAAAATATGCAAAATTATATTTGTATAGATTAATGGTAATTTTGGTTACTTACAATTCGAATCCGTCTTACTATATTTAAACTTTTATAATTTCTTTTATTAAGGGAATGTTTCAATTTTTTTAATTACTCATCGATGATTTATTAATTATTATTATTATTGCATTTATAATTTGTGAACCTCATAAGAAAAAATTAGATAAGAGAAAATAGTTAACAAATTGTTAATGTTCATAACAACATCCAGAATAAAATATGGATGAATTAAAAAATCATTCAAACTATTAAGAATTGGAAAATATCTAAAGGATTAGATATTTTTAAATAGTTGACTATTTCACAATCATCAATGGTCGAGGCTCGGAAATTCTCATAATTTCCTTGTGTAGCTTGATACAAATATAGCATCCCCTTGTTATAAATTATTAAGTGGTTAATTCATAGCAACCAAGACCCAGATAAGGAACGCCATAAACTTGTTGTTGCCATACAACACAAATACACAAAAGACCAACAAAGAAATATTGTAACAAACAATAAAAATCAATAAGAAAAATTAAATTACATATCAAACTTATTGACACAAATACACAAAAGACCAACAAAGAAATATTGTAACAAACAATAAAAATCAATAAGAAAAATTAAATTACATATCAAACTTATTGTGACTGTAAAAAATACAAAAAATATTAAACTTATGTTGAGCACTGGATCTCATACACTCTGTCATGCATTGTCCATTGACTCGTTTTCGGATATTCACCAATTCAAAAAACCACCTAAAAAAATACAAACAACTATACGCGAAAAAAACTCATAAGAGCAGCAAATCAATTAGAAATAAACAACGATCAATAAAAATTAATATAAACACAACAAATTAAATTAGATACACAACAAATTAAATTATACCAATGAACAATTTAAATCAATTGAAACAACAAATTAAATTTTACTTACATTGCTCCTAAAAAAACAATAAGAAAAATGATTAATGATGATAATAATAATAATGGAACAATAATTAATACATAAAAAAAATGATCCGTATGATTTTGAAAATGAGTGAAGATGAAGACCTTTTTATAGGTGTAGTTATAAATTAGGGTTTGTATAATTTTTGAATAATAATTGAATAATTATCTTAAATACTATAATCAAATCCGGATTTTTAGTTAAAAATTTCTATATTTAAGGAGTGATTGAATAAAATATGGTAAATTAATATAAAAGTAGCCTATTCTATGTAATATTAATAAGAGATAAAATTACGACTTATTTAATTTCTATAATTAAGACGTTGATTTATTTAAATAAGTATTAATATTATTTTTATGGTATGACAAATGGTCCAAATTCAATATATGCATATTGATAATATATGGTATAATTATGAGAGAATTGACCGGTTGATTGTGTTAAATATATTAATTTTAAATTATGAGAGAATTAATGGTGTCTATTGTTATTATACAGTTATTATTACTATTTACGCATTAGGAAATGAATGCAAATTAGAATAGCTAATTAATAAAAACCCGAATCATTCCATTACCATAACTAAATTACCAAATACTAAAGTACCGATTTTAAATCATAAATATTTAAATGATGATATCTAATTAAAAACCACGTCATATTTATTATCGGTAAAGAAAAGCCACATAATCAAATATTGACCAATGAAAGCTTTTTCTGTGCCACGTAGTGTGAACATGCTTATTTTTTGTAGTGTTATTTTTTGTGTTCACACTAACCACGTGGGATCAGCAAAGTCTGAATTTATATATTATATAGATTATCTGCCACAAATATTACACGCCTAATTTTGTCAACAACCAACATTCATGAATAAATTAACTATTGAGAAACCAACACCATTCTTTAAGGCACACCCACTTACTTGCACGATGTTTAATTGGCCAACTATGCTCGGCACGTCTAAGTCTTTGCAACTATAATTATTAATATCAACGATTTCATAAGTGATACATAGTAGTACTTTAATATGTCTCAGAGAAATTGATCAAAACATTTTATAATAAAAATTGAGTCAACTTATCCGAGATTGAATTGAATATCAAACTTTTATTGTAGCAATTTCTAAATAAGCATTAATTACACCATCTTCAAAAACGATTTGTTGATTTTTTTTCTTTTAAATATTATTGATAGTTCCTTGTTAAATTGAAGTTCAAACATTAAAAAGTAAATACCAAATTGCAAGCATGGATTCATTAACTAATTCACTAGTAATTTGATTACACTTAAAAGGTAAATTTACTAGTTTAGTGACTAACTATAGACATGAGATCTCAAATTGATTGGGCCATTTAATTACACTAAAAGACAAGTGA
>JACOMQ010004620.1:0-18173 GCA_014843705.1 Euphrasia arctica
AAGATGAGGCACCATGTACTGGTGCATGAGCTGCAAATGGTCCCCACGTACTGCTGCATGAGCTGGAAATGAGAAAATGAATAAACTTGTAATTAGGATTTAAACCTTGTATTTATATCTCTAACATTAATCACGCCTCCCATGCCTAAATTTCAATTGCTAGAGCGCCGATTCTAGCTATGTATTTAAACGTGCCGATACAATGAGAGGAAAAAAAAAATCAAAAACACATTCAATCAGTTTTCAGACATGAATTAATATTATTAATATATTTATAACAATGTGTTTCTTGGTTGCAGACTTGCAGTATAGTTGTTCTTCACAATCGTAGTTCATGATTTCGGGACTTGCTTAGCCAATTCTCCGACGTTTATGTCGATCTTAGGCGATCACGGAATGACGAACTCCGATGCAAGATTCGCGCTCGAAGCATTGAATGCGTGTAATGAAGTCGGAGAGGAGGCACCGGGCATGGGCAGCCCACGAATGCTGATTGTGCTCAACTTAATTAACAGCACGGGTTTATGTTAATTAGTTTTTATTTCAATATCAATATTAATGATTATTAGTTATTGATCCAACTGTAACATGACTTGTGTCTGTCATTTGTGTTTTGAGTATGTATTCAAACTATCGTGTTAATCGTCAATCGATCGATGGATTGTCACTTATTTGTAGGCGATCAGATAAAAAGCACCCTTGTAGCGTACTGGATCGAAAACCTTGGATCTCGATGCTGGGAATCTGACCGATGGGATGTATTTCTACCAGGTACATACATACATACATACATACTAATAGTACTAATACTAATACTACAATTGCTATGTCTCCAGGATCTACATACAGACATAACAGCAGAACGTATATGGACATCGATCAATGTCAGTACGGAATTCTACAACCTTAAGTCAGACGGCCGTCAACATACTGATGAATGGACCGTCAGGAATTTTGATGTTGTAGTTCCGAAGAAATATGATCATCGAGTTTTGAGATTTGTTATTTTGGAATGTAGAATAAATAAGATATACAATAATTTGTTAAAATAAACATTTTGGAGTATGCCCCGAGCAACCTTGATACTATCGTTTTGACTTTGTTTTGATTCTTTATTGAAATTGAGTTAACTAGTACTACTTTCCGTGCGATGCACGTGATTTATTTGTTTCAAATAATCTAAAATTTTATTTAATCTCTAATGTATTTCTTCAAATATTTATTAATACACTAACAAATTATTTTATTTAATAATCGAACTCTCACTTAAATTTGTAAACTCGTATTAATCTCATTATTAATCGTTATCCCAATTATGAAATTTCTATTATTTTCAAAGATTACGCATGTAATTTATAATATGTAAGTTTCTTGGGGCATAGTCGAGTGGTGAGGCATGTAGTGATGTTGGTGTAATATCTCGGATATCACAATTTTTTATTGAAATATTATGAAGTTAGTCCTGGTGGGGGAAAATACCTAAAACTGGTGGGGGAAATCAAAATAAATGGATAATAAAAATTATAAAGTTGGAAAATAAATAAAAATATAAAAAAATTGAATTTATTTGGTGAATGAAATGACACAAATCAATTATATTAATATAATGTACGTTAACTTGTAAAACAAAATTATAGAACTGAATTAAGGATAACCTAAAAAAATTAAAAAATCTAGTTGAACATAATTAATAACTCGACAATTTGATTATGTAATATGCGAAAAAATCATAATTAATACATAAAATTAAAAAAATAGAGAAAAAAAAATTGAATAAATAGAAGAACACGTGTAAATCGATTCAATGTTCACAAAAATAAAAAAGGACATATGAAGCGAGATTACAGCAAGAGAAAATATTATACCTATAAAGTTTGATCAATTTTTTTTAACTCTAGATTAGAGAATAGCAGGAGATCGATTTTTATTACGATTAATTGGAATTAAATTAATATTAATGGAATAAAAAAGAATTTTGAGAAGAGAAATATAAATAAATATATTTAAGATGATGATTAATTATTATTACTAAAAATATATAATTTTAAATTATTATTTAGAATTTATAATTTTTTATTTATAATTTATAGTGTGAACACAATATTATTACTGCTTTTCTATTGGTCAATGGGGCATTAGTAGATCCTGAAATTATATATGTATAGATAATATCTTTGAAAAAACTATTTTATAATTATAAAATTATTCAAATTATATTTGAAGGTTTATTATTGATTCCAATGTCGAATAATATTCGTCAACATTCAAAAAAGTGCATCCGATTATTGTCAATAAAAGTTGTTATGCTCTTTTATTTTTTGGAGATTTTAAGAGCTAAATTGTTAGCTCGTTGATGGCTTGATGCGGTAGGTTCTGCCTAAGCGTTGTACTGTATCTCCAAACTCGTTTATTTTTTCTCTTATATGATATTGACCGTTAAAAAAAAAAAAAAACTATCAACTATTACTAATCATGTTTACGCCCAGTTTACCTAACTTATCATACTAATGCATGCATGAACTAATCACGCCTGTCCCTATATTTCACATACCAAAACGCAAAAAGTCAATTAGTAGTACTAGAGCGCAATTTGAAGTGAGATGACATTAGATGTGATGTATAAGAAGTAAAAAATAAATTTTAGTATTGAAAATACTCTTAAACGTCAACACAATATGAAAGAACAAATAAATAAAAATTCAGTTTTAAGACATTAATATTAAATATAATATTTTTTCAAGTATGAGCATCTTTTAAAAAAACCGGACTCTGAGCCGTTTCACTCTGGACTTATGCCCATAGCCAATCGTGAAAGGTCTCATTTTTTAGCAAGTTGAAAATTTAATCGATTGATGCACTGATCATCCTTTTGAGTCTGTTTGCTCTGATAACTTATTAAAATTGAGTCAATAATATACTTAATTTTTTTTAAGTGATAACATAGTCTGAACTTATATTTGATTTCAAGTTATTTACCTTCAGTTAATAACCGTCAAAGTCATACTAACAAACATTAACAAAAGTGCATCCGATAAATATCATATCGTTAATACAGGCTTGTTTGACTAGAAGTCAACGACCAACTATTCCTATTCATGCTATGCGTACGTAGCAGTGATGATTGATGCATGAATTAATCACGCCTCCTCCTGTGCTCGATCTATTTAAACGTCCACAAAATGACGGTTTGTCCGAGGTATGGGAGTAAAGTAAACACGACAGAACTGACCCTTGTTACGGAAGTGGGTGCATGAACCAACCCCTCGTGTTCCGTGTCCAGTCGACTCTCACCGGAGGGTTCTACGGGACATACGATCTTCTTGGTTCCGGTGTTACGATTAATAACAGCGCTCCAGCATCGAACAAGTCCTACTTTGCCGTCTTATGGCAGAAGAATACCACCACCAACAGCCGGATTTTGTGGTTTCAATTGACGACATCGCCTAACTATCCTTGGCTCTCGTTGTTTCTAAGGGCAGATGCAGCCACCGGACTTAATGCAGGCAATCACTATGATGGCCGCGGCATCATCAAAATGAATAAGGTACGTAATTAAGATTTTATATATATTAACAAAAATTTATATATATATATATGATTGGATGCATGCATGCATGCAGGTGCCTACGTCTCCAAACTTCAACGTGACAATGACACTAGATATTAAACAAGGCGGAGGCCCGAGCGACCAGTTCTACCTCACGGACCTCGGAGCTTGCTGGAAAAACGACGGACGTCCTTGCGATGGTAATGTGACCACAGACGTGACACGATACGTCCAGATGATTATCAACCCTAATATCAGTATCACGTGCGGAAGTGATAATCTCAAAGCGTGCCCAGATTACCACACGGATGTTGCCACGGGAGATAAAATATATAAAAACCAAACTGATAAATTCCCGTATGATGCTTATCATCTGTATTGCGCCCCCGGAAATGCGCAGAACGAGACAGAAATAGACAAATGGAATGTTCTACGGGTCATACGATATTCTTGATTCCAATCTTACAATTGATAACAGCGTTCCAGCATCGAACAAGTCCTACTTTGCCGTCAGATGGCAGAAGAATATTACCAGCAATATGAGTAGCTGGATTTTGTCGTTTAAATTGACGACATCGGCTAACTATCCTTGGCTCACGATGTTTCTTAGGGCAGATGCAGCCACTGGACCTAATGCAGGCTATCACTACGATGGGCGCGGCATCATGAAAATGAAATCGGTACGTACGCACGTAACCTAGCTAGCTAGCTTGAGCTGATCAAATTCGATATCCATTATATATATAGATAGTAACAAAAATAATTATATATATATAATGATTGGATGCATGCATGCAAGCTGCCTACGTCTCCAAACTTCAACGTGACAATGACCCTACACATTATAAAAGGCGGAGGCGAAATCAGTCAGTTTTGCCTGACAAACATCGGAGGTTGCTGGAAAAACGATGGAAGCCCTTGCGATGGTGATGTCACCACGGACGTGACAAGATACGTCCAGATGATTATCAACCCTAATATCAGTATCACGTGCGGAAGTGATAATCTCAAAGCGTGCCCACCTTACCACAAGGATACTACCACGGGAGATATAATATATAAAAACGATACTGCAAAATTCCCGTACAAAGCTTATCATCTGTATTGTGGACCCCGAAATGCAACGTACGACACAAACACAGACAAATGCGACCCGTTTACCAATCCAATGCAGCAAGAGTTGCTGCAACTTCGTCCTCATAAGGCGTGGGCTAAGTTTGGGTTTCCGGAAACAACGGATGATGTCGGTTGGAATGGTGATTCGAAAATTTGGGAACTGGATGCCGGGAATCTAACCGCTAAGATGTATTTCTACCAGGTACATACATACATACATGCATACATACATACATACATACATACATACATACATACATACATACATACATACATACATACATACATACATACATGTTGCTAGCTAGCTACTTATATATTGTTTTTGGTATGATGAGTACTGCAGGATCCAGGTTATGCAGAAGAAGCAACACGGATATGGACATCGATCATGGTCGGTACAGAAATGTACAACCTTAACAAAGAAGACCACCGTCAATACACTGCTGAATGGACCATCAGCAAATTTGATGTTGTAGTTCCCAATCTTTCGAAGAAAAAATGATCATCGAGTTTCATCAGATATATGCACTACTAATATATACTATCTATATACACATAATTTCAATAAGCTTTCATGCATGTTTTGTTTTCTGATTTTTGTGGTGAAACATTTGGTTGTATCCAGTTTGTTTTTGTTTTATGTTATGAGCACTATAAGCTCTTGAATTAATTATACTTTGTAACTTTGTTGTGTTTAATTAATATATTTATATTTACATTTATATGTTTCTCTTCTTACAAAAACTATCAAATTCAATATTAAAAACAAAATCAAGTAATATATAAAATAATTAATCCTCAAATACACCTCCCTCTTTGAAAACACTTATTCTCGAATTCACCATAATCATCACCTAAATTCATCACACTCAAAGCTTTCTCGCTTCATAATCATTGTCCCCCCATTCTGGTATCCCTCCTTCATCATCAGTCCCTATTCTTTTACCAACCTCTTTTTTTTCTTGTCTCACCATTGTCACATGCACAATTTAAGGCAATTTTTGAATTTTCCGGCGAAATTGGATCAAATTGAATTGATTTGGAACTTTAGTTATTGAATTGAAAAATCGTAACTTTGTGGTACCAAGAAATTTTCTATAATTATTGAATATATTTTTTAAACCTAACTAGGTAATTTGTTCTTTTTCAAAAGTTTCAAGAAGGGTGAAAATAACCATATATGAAGAATAATTTCACAGTAAAACACTCTTTATTTTTGAAATTTTATGTTTCACATTGTACTCGGTACTGTATTACAAAATAATTTACAGTCATGAGCAATAAACCCTTAATTTTTTTTGGTCAAAAAAAATTAATTTTCGTTGAACATAAATTATCGAGCCTTGTTGTCTAAAACTAATCATTGTATTCGATCGAAAAAGGCGAAACAAGAAGCATATAATCAACCTCAACAAGCAGAACAAACCAAAAAACAAAGTTATATCATTTTACGTATTTAAGGATCGGTGTAATTTGTCAAAACCCACTCTTTGACTGATATGTACATTTTTTTAAGTTAATTCTCCATCACCATTGAACTTTGTTTTCTGTTTTTTTATATATATATATATATATATATATATATATATATATATATATATGTTGTATATTTGTTTTGAAAGTAGAAGAAAAATAAGAAAGAGTAAGAAAACGAGGAAGAAACAGTAGACATTTTTCAAATTTGAAATATAAAAATTATAAATGTGGGTGAGTGGGTATAGTAAAATAATTTGTGTAAAAAGGGTATTAAGAGAAAATAAATAAAATTAAAAAATAAAAAATTGTGTACAACATCTACTAAATTTAAAATAATAAAAACTTTTATATACGCAATTAATTAAAAATAATAATTAATTAAAAAAATTCAAATAAATAAATAAAGTAATAGTAAAATAAAACAAAAAAAAATATAAAAAAACAAATAAAATTAAAAAATCAAAACTTGCTTAAACCCAAACACCACACACCCTAAATAGGGCGTGGGTTAAAAGTTGTCACGAGAAAAGAAAAAAATCCACTTCAAAGTATTGAAGTGGGTTCATTTGAGATGAGGTGGGTAACATGGAGTAGAGAATTGAACTGACTCCTACATTGTTAGGAGTTCAATTCACTCAGTTTGAAGTTTGAACCTAAAAACAAGCTACCGATGCACATACCCTAAGGGAGTGTCAAGTAATTGTTGAGATGTAAAAAAAACACCATGATAAAATCTCATAACAACCAAATTCACATTGAATTGATTTTAATGCCAGTACCAAATTCTCGATCCAACATTTTTATCAACTTTTAATTTAAAAATACATTACGAAATCTTATATGAAGATAAAAAAAAAATGGTAAGAATAATTGTTTGTGTAGATTTCCTAAAAAAATCATTTCTTAGTTCATCCCTCGGAAAAATCAAATTAATTCAAAGTGGTCTTTTGATAATTAAGCACCACACAGACTATTGATTTGAGACTTTTCGACGACTTACTAGTCGTCACGTACTGAGCTCTACCAACAGATATAGTGGAACTCACGTGACATTTGGTTCGTCGAAAAATTGAATTTTACTATCAAATATATTAAATTGAAAAAAATAAGTTCATGGTTTGAAATGGTGGTATTCAAAGTTGTTATATTTTTACTGGATCTGATCAGACGGCAACAGAGAGTATTTCATTAATATGATTTGAACGAGAATGACACGGTAGCTACGAATTTTAAGCTAAAGCTACGTTTATCAGCGCTCATAAGGGCGCCACGTAGATATAATATGAAAAAAAAAGCAAAATGAAAGAAAATTACTTTCTCTCACTTGGACCGTGGGCGGTTATCACCCCAAATTCGCCCACAAGGTCTCTCCCCATCTCTCTCCATTTTATTAAACATCACAATTCTATTGGTTCTTAGTTTTTTTATTAAATAATTACTACTCCCTCTATCCCTTAAAACAATGCATACTTTCTTTTTTAGTCCATCCCTTAAAACAGTGCACATTCCATAAATGGAATGTCTTTTCATAACTTTATCCTCTCAATACATATTTATTTACACTTATACCACTACTTTTTCAACTAACTACTTTATTACTTACACATCAATACCTATTATACCCCCACTTTATATTATAAAACACACAAAAATTCACTTTTTCTTAATCTAATGCAAGTTTCTCTATGCACAATTTTGGGGGAGGGAGAGAGTATATTTTTTAAAAAATTATATTTAAAAAAATAAAAAAAATATTAAAATTCATAATTTTTTAGACTTTACAAATAGAGACCAATATTGATATAATTTTATAAAGAAAAAAATTTGACTATAATTTAAACACAAAAAATCAATTTTTTTTAAAGAGTTAGAATTTTTTTAATATTGTTGTGAAAATATAAAACTAAAAAATAAAAGTAATTATATTATGCACTTAATGGGTGGTTGAACACTTGAGTCGAGAACATAAGGTCCTTGGTTCGAATTCATGACACTGCAATTGATCTAGACAAATAAAAAACTTAGAATATAGAGTAATATGGTTGGATTGATAATGTGGAAAAGAGAGAATAAAAAAAAATACTCCCTCCTTCCCACGACTGTTTGCGAACCTGTCAACTGTTCTCTTGTTTGACCGTCGATTAATTATAATAAAAAATATATAAAAATTATTAAAAAAAATATGAAAATAAATTTTATATAATAAATTTTATTTTAGTATTTTTTTATAATTTTTATATATGTTTTATCATAAGTAATTTACGGTCAAACAAGAGAACAATTTATCAGATTAACAAACATTCACGAGACAAATGGAGTAATTAAATATTGAAAAGATGAATGGTTGGGTGGTTGAGTGGTCATTAAAAATAACACTAAAAATAACCTAATAAAATGTACACATGATCTTACAATAATTGACTTTAAAATCTTGCCAAGAAACGAAAGGTTGACCGTGTCCATATTCTTTGTACTTTCGTACTACTGTACATTGTATATGTAGTTACTTTCTAACTGAAATGGTCGTGCAAGTTGAGCACCACTCGTCTTTGACTTTGACCGAGTTCATACAAAAAAGAATTAGCCACCACACCCACAGTTCCATGTTGGTCATACATTAATACATCACTCTCTATCAATACTAGTATATGAATAAAATCATACTCCTATTTACTAATATAATTTCAAAATTTTCAAAAATAAAGAATATAATTATATTTTTAATATAATTCTAATATCTGCCAGCTAATCTCGGAACTTCTATTTTATTGTAACATACTAGTAGCATATTTCTATATTACTCCATTTTTTTATAATATTTCAGCCAGCCAAACAAGGCTTCCAATCTTGAAAGTTTTATTTTCTTTTGCAGCGCTCTCTCTATATATATATATACTCCAATATATATCAAAGTATACAAAGATCACTACAACATTAGCCATTAATCTCGTTATCTATTCTACTTATTTTTATTTTTCTTTGAAGTAAAAAAAGATGTCGAAAATCATTCACAAGATAGAGGAAGAAATCAAGCAAAAAATGGATAAGACACTCCACCGCAATCACAAGGAGGAGGACGGCAAGCACAAGCCCCATAAGCACACAGAGGATGACGAGCCCAAAAAACATTCCGGTGTTAGGGAGTTGATGCACAAAATCAAGGACAAGGTGAGCCATAGTGGTGGCGGTGGACATAAGCAACATGGACAAGGACAGGCATATGCCGAGGGCGAAGAGGGGGAAGAAGAAGAAGCAGAGGGAGAAACTGAGTATGAAGAAGAAGAAGAAGAAGTAGAAGAATGTGAAGTTGAATTTGAGTTTGAGTTTTAGTATGAAAACTATTATTTCCGTTTTCTTTTTCCTTTTTTTTAATGATTTGATCATTTGATGTGTGTTATGAAATTCCAAAAAATTATCTAAAATACTTTTTTACTTTAATGAAACTTTGTTATGTAAACTGTATTATTAATGTGTAGTGGTACTTACTAAGGTCAATTACGCCAAAATAAAAACTTGTAAAAAATCAACGCAAATTCAACAAAGCTAGAAAAATTAGTGTATCTAACATATATTCAATGAAATTAGCTAGAGCGCAATAAGTAAACAAGCAAATCTGAAGCTTTTGATAGCTCAGCTCGGTTTCGGCCCTGCTTTAGGCCTATTTATATGGACCAAAGACAGTGCCAATCCCACGCATTTATCATGAAAGTCGCAAATCAGAAAACATTAAACACTGTTGATGAATACAACAATCCGTTTCCTCCGAGCTACTTTTCTACACTTCCACGTTTTAGCATCATATCACATCCGCTCTAACGAAAAGTCGCACTACGATTTCCGGATGCTGGGAAAGCCTGGCGCCTTTTACCCTGCCCAAAATCCGCCCCCTCATCCTTGCTTTTCTTGTCCTTCGTTACAGAGCCTTTTTTCTTATCACGTCTCCTATTATTACTATCCCCGCCTTCCGTTGCTTCTCCACCTCGATGTCCCCCAAAGTTAACTTGTTTCCTGGCAGCTTCATAGTCGAAGGGTTTCACCTGTAAGAAACCATCAGCCAGCAGAGATTTATCACTAGTCTGACCTGGCGAAGGTAAGCACTTCTGGAAGCTGGTTGACAGGTCAGACAGTGACATAGGCTCGTCCCCCTCTGAACCTGAGCTCTCTTCGTTTTTCAGGGCTTCTTGTTTTGACTGAGTATTAGGGGACATATCTAAGTTGGCATTCCCTGAGTCATCATCAACATCCGAGTCATTATCCAAGACGATGATGTCTTCTAGAGTTGAGCCAGTGGCAGCAGGAGCCGAAGCAGGATGGGGTGTTTCCAACTTTTCGGCAGATTCTTCAATGTTTGTTTGAATTCCATCATCACTGCTGGGAAAAGAATGGAACGGTAGGCTCACTGTAGACTTTATCTGTTCCAGCTTCGTGTCTTCCTCTTCCTAAAATTAAGAATGGTGAGAGACCGTGGATTTATTAATCAGTTTTTAAGTGAAAAATCAAAATCTAGATTTTCAAAGTGATCCTAGATTTTGGGTTTCAGTAAAAAATTGAAGGATATTGATTACATACAGTACCCATGTATACCTGAGTTAGTACATTGTTAAGATTAAGCAGCTATCTGTAATTTTGGTATAAATGTGAATTTGGGTTTCAAAGTATTTTTTTGGCTTATGGAGGGGGTAAATGTAAGACACAAATTATCATAAGTAGATATTGAATCTTACAGTACAAGTAAAGATACATATCATTCTACTAGAGTGAATACGACTTACAGTTCTATCAGGCCTGAATTTTCTCTTTGATGAATTTCCAAATAATGCACCAAACGCTCGGTTTGGCTTCTTCAGCAGCTGAACAGTTGCTTCAGCCTAAAACAAAATAAGATATTTTTTAATCGTAAGCATTTATTGACAGCTTCATCTTTTCACCAATGTAGGAATGCATGTACAGTGTTTATATACGCAACGAACAAACTGAAAACAACAGTTTGCTTCTTTGTAAAAACCTACAATATTTCGGGTTATCTTTGATACATAAAGACTTGAATTTGGGAGAAAATATCTTGTCAAATAGTACATCGCTTACTACTTAAAATAATTATGTGGAGCTTTAACTTTCGTCCTTTCGCTAATGCAAAAAATTACAACATTAAAAAATAAAACTAACTTACTGAATGAGACAAGCTTGGAGTGGTATGTCTATCTTTGGGATCTCCATGTACAGGCAGTACCCCTCTCTGATCACTAGCAGTATAGTCATTTGTTTTGCCCTTTTCAACTTTAGGTGAAGTAATATGTTGAATATTATCAACTTCCTCAGCATTCTTTAATATTTCATCAGTAGCATCAGAAAGCAGCGCTTCAGTTTCTTCACTAGCCAAAGTGTTGTTTGCTTCATTTGCCTGCATAAGAAGATTTATCATTACTTATTACAACTATTTTTACACCTATTGAAAGAATATGCAAAATATGAATAAAGTGGTCAAAGGTGAAATTCTTGCCCAAAAAGGCATGAAATATCTAGGATCCAGAACAATAATACCTTCTGAAACCCAACCATTTTGCATCTTTTTTACTAAACATCTAAATAGGTATATTTTCCCTTATTGTGATTATATGTTAAAAAATAATCTTGGTCAATCAAAAACCAAATTATCAGTATCTGACCAGGAAAATGGAAAGCCCGGTGGTTGATCAACAGTTCACCATTAAA
This sequence comes from Euphrasia arctica, assembly GCA_014843705.1. Taxonomy (NCBI): domain Eukaryota; kingdom Viridiplantae; phylum Streptophyta; class Magnoliopsida; order Lamiales; family Orobanchaceae; genus Euphrasia; species Euphrasia arctica. The sequence goes on from JACOMQ010004620.1 coordinate 11,855, forward strand.
TGGGGATAAGAAAAAAGTGTAGAACATCTAAATTAGATTCAATGAATAACACTCACCAATTCCAAGCGTCTTTCTTTAAGAAGTTTAGCAGTCTCCTCAAAGGCAGCAACATTTTGGATAGAGTGCCTTATAATACTAACAACTGAGCCAAGATTCCGTTCAATATATGGGAGCTTAGATTTCAAAATTCGACGCAATTGGCCCGTTGTGAGAGGCATCTGCTTAGCTTTTCAAGAACAATTTACAAAAGGAAAAAAGAGATGAAAGGAGGTGTGAGTCAAGAGATCTATAGAAAGCTAAAATTAGTTGAAATGTACAACAGTATGCAGCTCACCAATTTCAATAAGAGTCCTATTCGGCAAAACATAACCTGTGCTCTCATCTTCTGCACGCGCAACAACATCCCTCCACTCATAGAGTCCCTACAGGCCATTCAAGAGCTAGATTAAGTAAAACCTCTACAAATGAATAGGATTGAAACTCTTATTATTAAGTTACCAAGATACTAAATAATTGATATACTAATCAAGCATGTTGTACCCAAGTCAGAACTGGCAGAGTAAAGACAATATATTATATAAGCAAGGTTGAATTATCAAGGTTTGAGTAAACAAAAATGGCAAAGGAAAAATGTAGGGGGGGAAAGAGCAAATTTATTGTTTTATATGATTGATTAACACATCAGTGATATTAACCTCCCCAATCATGGCGGACAACTAGACAGCAGTCAAAGAGACAACCTCCAACTGAGTAATAATCTAAATTCTGAATAAAATAAGTTTCTAAGTAACTTACAGAAGCAACTGCTAGCTGCTGAGCATTGAGGTCGGCACTCTGTACCCTGCATTACCATTTCAAAAAATAAATAATTCAGCACAAATAAACAGCTAGAAATAATACACATGTCAGAATGGAACACAATCGATTGTATATCATCACAAGCTAACAAGTTAAAGCAATACCCATAAATGTGAAGGTATGAAGCTTCAGTCAGAAGCTCTTTTTCATAAAGTTGAGTGCATATATCATAACTGCGTTTGTATACCTACAAAGGATATAAAATAATAGTAAGTTAGATTGCATTCATGTTAAGAGAAAATGATGATGTTAAGAGAAAGTGATGGATAAACGAAATGGATAATAATGCAAGGTGAGGGTAGGGTAGGGGGAAGTAATATAGGGTGCATCTATGTGAACTTAATAAATCGATTCAGATGGTCTCATGCTTCCTATAACTTTCATGTCAGACAGCAACAATTGAACCCCAAATCAAAAGATTCCAAGTTTTTATGTATATTAGCACACAGCTAAAGTTCCCTGTTCTCAAAGGGGCACTAGCTAATCAAATTGCAATTGGTAGAAGTACTTTTCGGGTCACAGTTAGCGAATAGCGATTGAGCAGGTAACATTTTATCACAACTGTCGATTAATATTATGTCCAATTTCCAGTTTTTTCAAGTGTTGAAATTGACTTTTGAATGTATAATGGATCCCAATAAAGTTCCCTGTTTTCAAAGGGGCACTAGCTAATCAAATTGCAATTGGTAGAAGTACTTTTCGGGTCACAGTTAGCGAATAGCGATTGAGCAGGTAACATTTTATCACAACTGTCGATTAATATTATGTCCAATTTCCAGTTTTTTCAAGTGTTGAAATTGACTTTTGAATGTATAATGGATCCCAATAGATTAATATAATGTACAAATAGTAATATCTTAAGTACATGATGATGTTAGTGGCGGGTCCCACGTCCAAAAAGATTAGACGTGATTGATAGATTTCTAATGTTGGGAAATGAAATTGTAAGATGGTGATTTCCAACGGGAAAGGTTATATCAAACATGATTGCACTTTTAATGAAATAGTTGGAAAATGTAAATTGAGTTTGGAAAGAAAAAAGTATCAGGTCCTGTGTTATTGTGAAAAGAAGCCTTCAATAGCCATTTCTCTTTGTAATTGTATTTAACGTATAATGAAGAATATAGAAGTGCTTGCCTCAATGAGGGGAGGATCAGCACTTTCAGAATCAGCAGTTAACTTGAGCAACCTTATCCTCATAAGATCATATATATACAACAAATAATGTGTATCTTCTCTGGCATATCTGAGGAATATAATTACATTAAGTTAATGCAGTAATAAAAGCTACAGATTTTTAGAAGCTTCATCCACAACACCATATATTTAACGAGTATATATAAATTATTCCTAGCAAAACCTTCAATTAAAGTGTTAACATAGCTGATTTATATCTGGACAGGGGTATCTATTCTGATGTTTTCCATGACTCAAAAGAAATTAAGGGAATTTCAAAATCAAATTTAATCAAATTTCATAAGAACCAAACACTTTACATCTTTAACTAAGCAGTCACAATTCAAGCTCAATATCATAAAGCCACAGTATAAATTCTGCAAAAATTAAGGACACATAGACGCACACACACATATATATAGATAATCCATTGACAAAATGCATAACCCATGCAACAATAATGCTTCTATAGCTAGCACAGAAGTGATCATAGTCCAAGCAAAGTCAGCAATGGTACATCAGTTAAATCAACAAAAGGGGTGCTGTCTTTTACACTCATTCTAGCTTTTACTCATAAAACCTACATGGGCATGCTTATGACAGAAACCATAACTTCAAAAAGGGACGGTTGGGAGTGATTCAGAGGAAAATCAAGCAAGCTTAGAATTTGAAGGCACATCAAAATAAATGTATATATGAAAGGCATACTCTTTGGACTAACAAATTATATTTAATGCCATTCCAATCCTTTGGACTAACAAATTACTCAACTTTGGACTTAATTAAAAATTAAAAGACTCCTAGGATGTTCAGAATGTAGGTCGAAGAAATGGTATAACTGCTAAAAAGTGATATAGCTTATACAGATGAAATTAATAGTAGATCGCAAACTACGTCCAGAAGATGGAGAAAAGCAACAAAGAAAAAAAAACTACGGCAAAATGAGTATCTAAACATTCCAATAATTAACTCCGTCAAGTAAAAAGTGAATGAATAACAGTAATAGGCAGAAGCATCTGTAGATAACATACTTGATCATCTCGTACGGAAGCGGTCGAATTCTCCAATCTGCATTCTGGTATCTATGAAAAAAATAGGTCGATTAGTCTAACAAGCTTCTTTTCTCTCTACCAAGTATTTCTACTGATCCATCTCTTATAATTTATTTTTATTGTGCATCTTTGGTGCATTGTATTCTTTCAAGTAGGGTGGGGCTGGTTTATTATAAACAACTATAGTAGAGTATATATATATATATATATATATATATATATATATATATATATATATATATATATTATAAGAGCAAGAGATCATACTCTTTGTTTGCTGTAACTCCACAAAAATGATTCAATAGATGTTCTAGGCTGAACCTTTCCATTTTCAATACCCTTGAAGCCTATTAAAACAAGGAAATTGTTCTCAACAACAGATAAGACAAAGTGGCATAATTTTGCAAACAGATGTTCGCACAGACTATAAGGGGAGAAAGAGGAGACAAAAACCTGTCCTGTGTCAAACATATTACAAACATAAATGCCAAAGTCCCGTTCAAGCCAAATGATATCACGGTCTGCTCCATGCAGTACCTAATAAATCCAAGCAACGTCATAAGTCAGAAAAGCAACATCAATTAAAAATCAATAGTAGCAGTAGTAATGATAAATGACAATAAGACTCCAAGTTTACCTTCCTCTTTGATGGATCTTTGAATACTTCTCTGAGATATGGACCAATGTGAATACGAAGTTTCAGAGTATCTATGATAAAATCCTCTGTTCTAGTGGATATTTGCATCAAGCATGTCAGCCCTTGAAAAGATCTGTATTGGTTGTGTTCTAAATCAACCTACAAAACAGTTGAACAAGGTTCCGGAGAAAGAAAAAAAATTATTACCAGAAAAATGAAAATTTGATTAAAAATAATACTCATGAATTGCACACTCCACAATTCATTAAATTCTTAAACATGTGGAGTATAATTCTTAAAATGTTATTTTTTCTGATTCTACTTTAGCTTTCTTAAATTACATCAAGGGTCTGTTGACTTAAACTATATGTACTCATGAATAGGTCCTATGAACATTGTTCAATATAATACAGCCAAAGTATCGAATTTGCATATGCATGCAGATATATATTGTTCGTTACAAAAATTACAAGTTAGGTCAAAACTATTCCCTATGTAAACATTGGAAATATATCACATGAATATTCCAAAATAGCAGGTACAACTGTGTCATGGAACAACAAAGAACTACCAGCAATTTATAATGATTACATCTTGGACAACTCAGGTCAATCCAAGTCTGATCATAGTAATTAAATGGCTTTAAGAGAATGACCCGGGGACAGATAAAAAAAGACTAAGAAAATCGACATAGCTACTTTAAAGTTTTGATTTTCTTAATGGTTACAGAAAATCACTGTTGATGATCCTAACAGATTTTTTGTTTTGCCTTTGGGACTCAAAATTGAACAAGAGCAAATTAGTATGAGATTTCATGATTGAAAAGGAGAAACAATGATGAGAAGTTGTTAGCTGGATTACCATAATGATCAGGCACCTATAGTTGGATTATAGCAAATAGAACGTAAACTTTCGAGTGCAAGGAATCTCAACTAAGAATCTTTTGAAGATTTAAGAATCCTTTCAATAAAGAAAAATTGGCCTAACAATAGAAATATGATTGTATAAAACACTTTTGAGTCCATGACAGCTATCTGGTCGCAACATCTAAAAAAATGAAGAATCTATAGACTAGAGTTGACTAAAATATGCAGTTCCGAAATATCTACCTTACAAAATACATAACCCCAGTCCGATTTTCAAACACTAAGGGTGTAATTGGATATACTTTCATTTTACAAAAACATTTCAACTTATGAATAGTGATCAAAATAAATTTTAGAAAAATAAGAGAAGATCGTTGTTTTTTAGTGTAATTTGATATAAGATGGGATATGTAATCATTAAAGTTGATGAGATAAAAAAATCATAAAATTGTGAATTTGAGATTGGAAATTAGATTTACGTAGATGGGTTAAAAAAATAATTTATGGGGAAATGTTTAGTGTCATTTGATCTTTACAAAAAATAGTGAGAATGAGAATGAGAATGAGTGGATAACGTATTTTGTGAAAAAATGAATGCAATCACAATTTTGGTGTAGAAAATTTTCTTTAGTGGAATAAAATTGTAAAGGGAATCATATCCAACTGCGCAATAAATTTTCTTCAAATCCAACTTATGTGAAGAACAGTTAGTATCCCTCTCTAAGTGCATGTCTCCTCAATTCTTAAATATTGTTTTCATTTGTGGGTACAGAAAGAAAGACAGGGTAGAGTCTTAGCAGAAGCTCTAGGATCAAATTCATTCCGTCAATAGACAAAATAAATTATAATATTAATATCATTCAAGCTTAAGGCAACATCTTTGCTAATAAAATGTGACATCGTCTCACAGTAACCATGAATACTCAGTTTGAAAAGGCTTTTTCTACAATAGGCTATGAAATGAAAGACTATTTTCTGTGCCAAAAAACATGAATGTGTACAACTGAATAACAGAAGAAACAGGCTTTACCGCAAACTCATTGACATTGCGAAGTTTAATGGCTAACTGCTTCAAATCTTTCACATCTTGCACAAACGTAAATGGGGTAACCTCAATTGGAAGAGGTTCTTTAGGCTCAGTGTCACTTTCATCAATGAAGTCAAGAACACAGAGCTTCTCCTGTAAGGCACAAGCAAAAGAGATTAGCATTGCAAATGTACTTTTTGTAGTAACTTACAGAACAGATGAACGAAAATCAGATGCTCATTCTGACGTCCACTGTAATAAAAAGGAAATATTAAGAGCTACACATAGTCATAAGACTCATAATCAGCAAATCAGTTTTCATTAAGCTTTATTAAATGTTATAAGAAACATGAACAATATTATAAGATGTTACAGTTAAACCGTATTTCCCAGTAGATACTCAACCAAGATGATTGATTTCAGTTCTCTCATAGACTCATCAAATACCAAATCCAAAACACATCAAAAGAAAAATGCAGTAAACTCATAAAAACGAAAACACTAACCAAAGGATGTAGGAACCTAGAACCATCCTCACTCTTCTTCAACCATACGTGATCAAAAGGCTGGTTAGAATTATTCACAATAATTTTGTACTCGTCCTGCGGCTTTGTTATAGTCGGGACATGAAACGGGACTTTCGCCTTCAGTTTGGGCGCCACCTTCACTTCTTGAACCCCTTTCACTTCTCCGTCCGCATTCC
>JACOMQ010004621.1:0-18172 GCA_014843705.1 Euphrasia arctica
ACAGATCCTCCAACTTCGACCACATCTCTGCCGCCGTCTTCTCCTTGATCACCTCTTCGAGCAAAGGACCAGAGACGTAGACCGAAATTATACCTCTTGCCTTTCTGTCCTTCCGAGCCTTCTCTTCGGGCTTCATCATGCTTGCCATATTGTCCATGCCCAGCAACGCATCATCAAGGTCCATGTTGGTGAGAACCGACTCCACCTTGAACTGCCATGTAGAAAACCGCATGCTCCGATCTAACAACGTAATATCAAATTTCGCCGACATCTCTCTAAATATTCACGAGCACCACCGAACACGGAAAACCCAAGTCGCGACCACAGGCTCTGATACCACTTTTTGCGATTTAAAGCACAAATCGCGCACGGCGCTTGCGAATATAAACACGAGATGTCACGAAGAAAAGAGATATGCGAAAAGAACGAACACATAATTTACGTGGAAACCCAAAACACGGGAAAAAACCACGGGAAGGAAGAAACAATTCACTATATCGATGAGGCTTACAATAACTCGTCTTGTCTAGTCTCATTTTCGTCTACCGGAGAACCTCAATTTATAGGTGTAGCAAACATATTAAATTGGTAACAATTAGAATTAAGAATAAATCATTTTCCTAATATATGACTCCTAAATTAATAAGGAATAGAATTATATACAATATAATTCTTATTCCCTAATTAAAACAAAAAACTCACGCAAAAACTCATTTTCTCACGCGAAAATACTTTGCGCAAACCTGCGCAAAAATCCTCTAGATGTCGGCCGACAGTCCCACGGTGTCGGCCGACATGTCTGGCGCAAACGCTGCAGAAATACAAGAGTTGTCGGCCGACACTCCTAGCTGTCGGCCGACACCAATGCTGGGCCATATTCGAGTCAAATATAACACCTAGGTATGTGGGGGACTCGAAATAAGACGTATTATATTGAAACATAATAATAAAATGAGATTTTAGGATTTTTGAATAAACTAGTTCTTTAATTAATTTGTATTTGTCTTGGTGTAGGATGATTAAAAGTATCCTACATTTATGGCGTGATTCATCGTCAAGTGGAGTGCACGGGGGATAAAGACGAGAGATAGATTGTAGAGATCGTGACAGCGACTTAAACAGGTGGGTAAAATCATAACTTAAACTAATTGCTTGTTTGTATGATTGTGTGAATTGATTATATGTGATATCATGTTATCGTGTGCTATGTTTTGCGATGTGATGATGGTGTGTTGTTTTCTGTGATTTGATGTGGTATGACGTGATATAACGTGCATGATGTGATGTGATATGACGAGATGTGTCGCTATGTGATGCTTTGCGATTTGATAATGGTTTTGTGGATTGTGTATTGTGAGTTGATTTAGGTGAATCTTATAATATGATTATATGATGTGTTTTGGCATATGTGTTTATTGTGACATGATTGTGTGTTGTCATGTGTGTTGATCATGACGTGATTTTGTTTTGTCATTTGTGTTGATGATGTCATGGTTGATTGAGATGTGAAACATGCATGACACGACTTATTATGTCATGGCACGTGCATAAAATGCCAAGTAGGGCATAAAAGCCAAGTAGAGCTTAATACTTCAGCAAGCAAGTTGGGGTACTATCGACCAAAGAGATGTACGATGATGGGCCCGAGTGTGTGAGTCAAGGCACGTATGAGATTACACAGTAGCTTGCATTGATTGATGCATTGTGCATTTTTATTATTGATTGAAGTTGTGATCTATGATTGATTTTGAGTATGATGATTGTGTTTGATGTTGTGACTTATTTTGGGTCGATTGGTGATATTGGATTTTGTGATATTCCCGTTGTGAGATTGGTAATATGTGTGATTGTTGTGATATTGATGACTTTTTATGTGATGTGATATTGTTGACTTACGTGCTAAGAAAATGTGATTGATGTGATATTGGTGAAATAAGTGGTAAAACTTGTGATAATATATTAGTATAAAATGAGTTTTGTTATTTATTTGAAAATGTAAAGTGGTGAGTCGATGTGGCGTACTCACCCCCACACAATTTTTTTAGTTTTGCAGGTACTCAGAGAGATCGTGGTCATTGTCGTGTCCCGTCCGTTAGTCGGTCTCTGGGGTCCTTGGGAATTTGAGTAGAGTTGTGTTTGTATGTATATTTTTGCGCACTCAGTTTATTTATGTATATATTTATAGAGATTGTTGTTTATAGTTCATGTCTCGAGTTTGCATATTTGAATTTTGTTGAATGTTTTTAATCTATTTATCATGTTTGTTGTGTTAATTGTGATTAACATTTTAAACATGTTTTGTGGGTTGTTTTGGGGTCGAGACTTGACATTTATGGTTAATGCAATTTATTCGGATTTCTCAAATCATATTGGAGATGTGGAATTCTTACAATGTAGGGCCATTTTGGCCCCGACTTTGGAAGAAGTTGATTCTATTAACGATTTTATGGTTTCGATGCACTCTACGGATGAAAGATTATATCTTAGTGCTGATTCAATTGAAAAGTCTGAGGGTGCACAGAATATGTTTGCAAACATGCACACCGTTTAATTCTTGAATACCATCAAATGCTCAGGGTTGCCAAATCATCAGTTGAAGTTAAAGGTTATTTCTGTCTTATTTGTAAAGTTTTTATGTTTGTTCATAAAATAAAATAGAAATGGATGTTATGCTATTTAATGTTTATATTAAATAATATTTTCTTCATAAAATCAAAATGTAGATTATTTTATTTATTGTTTATGGTTTTATTTATTGTTTATGGTTGCTGCATATGAACATGATGTTTAGTTATTGATGTGGACTATTTATTTCTCTGTGTAGGTTGGAGTTCCGGTGATGTTACGAAACATGGATCACTCGGCAGGACTGTGTAATGGAACTCGATTGGTGATAACTAAACTTGGGACTTATGTTATAGAGGCACGAGTCTTGGAAGGCAAAAACGAGAATGAAATTGTATATATTCTCAGGATGACGCTTAGTCCTTCTGATTCGAGGATTCCATCTAGATTTCAACGAAGACAATTCCCGTTGATGATATCGTATGCAATGTCGATCAATAAAAGTCAAGGTCAATCGTTGACAAATGTTGGAGTGTTTTTTAAGAAACCGGTTTTCACTCATGGGCAACTATACATTGTTGTTTCAATGGTGACGAATAGAAGTGGGTTAAAAATTTAGTATTGTGACGAGAATGGAAAACTTACAAACAAAACAAATAATGTAGTTTTAAGGAGGTGTTCCAAAATTTGTAATAAAAGTTTAGAATTTTTCCTTTTAATGTTTTCTTTAGAAAATATAAATGAAGTTCAAACATATACTGTTGTAATTTATATTTTAAACGAAAACAAATTATTTTAAACGAAAATAAATTATATTTTAAACGATATTGTAGAGATGTATGTACGTTCGATCACGGACATCGCACGAGCACCGTAGCATTTTAAAATAATAGTTACACTTTTCTTAAATAGATGTCTCCTAAAAAATACTTTAATTTTTTTTAAATACATTTTCACTTTTAATTTTTTATTTTTTTTTAATTTTATTCTCAAACCTACTTTAATTTATGTTCTCAAAAAAACTGTTTTATATTGTTTCGAGACAGGCATTAATTAGTAAGTACAAAAAACAAAAATTATTTTCTGCTTTAGCTTACTTTAATATTTTTTCCTTTATTTATTTTGGATGCGGAAGACTGAAAGAGATGAACCAGAGTGAATAACGAATAACCATTGATATACATGGACTACACTTGAGAGATGACCACACAACACAACACTGCATTTTCTTGAATCAAGTATTTTGTTACGGGTCAAAATACTGCTACATTACAAAGGTATATATATGTCTGCACTTCTCAAATTATACAAAAGTAAAAATAAAATATGGTATAAAATTATAAAGATTACAACTTATCCTTGCATATCTAATTCCCAGTCCATCTCCTTTTTCTTGTGGGACGCTCGGGCTTGATTTTGTTCTCTGAATCCAAGCGGCTTTCAATTTCTTTGGCAGTAGAAGGCAAAGGCTTGCTCACAATCTTCTTGATTGTCAATGCTTCTTTTTCACTCGGCAAAGGAAGCTTAAACCGCTCGCTTCTTTTCTTCAATCTCTCAACCGTATCCAAATGCAGATTATTATCCTCCACTGCCTTTGCATTGACATTATTTGTTTCACCACCACCGAGGTCTTTATCCTCTTCTACCTTTTTTGAAGGTGAAGGAGCTTCTCTGCTGGTGTTATTTGTATCCAGGCCTATATTACTCATCTTCAAAGAAGAAGATGAAAGTGAGGTGAAGTCCCTCTCGAGATGGCTCGTCCAACGTTCCAATTTAGAACGTCCCCGTCTGGAGTCAGTGGTGGTCTGCTCGTCACTGTCTAAGGAACTCTCTCTTGCGTACTTTCTTGAGGATTGGCGGCTCTGGTGGAAATCCCTATCAGTATTTACTTGCTCAGATAAGCCTCTCAGTTTCACCTGAAAAGTAGGAATTAGTCAATTTTTCCTGGTTAAAGATCTTGAGAAATTATATACAGATCGACTTGGCACTCAGCATATACTAATACGTGGGCCACTTGACGGATTTACACTTAGATTTTTGCATTGTGAAGGATGAGTGATCGAGCCCACGCGGAGTTGATAAAAGTGGCGGCTAGACATAAGCCCACCAAGATAACCAAGCAATGAAAATAATGGATGAAAATGTGACGAACATCCAGCCCAGATCAAGCATCAACACTATTGGGGAAGTGTCATCATACAGAGATCAAAGTTCGATTACTATGAACATATTCAGAGATCTAAATTGACCAGATAATGTTCATCAAACTGTTTTGAGAATTTACAGAGAGGTAAAAATGCAAGACATGAAATAGCCGAAGGCGAGATGGCTTACCAAAAATATCAAGAATAAAAATAGGGTAGAATCTTATCAGTAAAACATTTTTCAAAACAATATGTATCATTAGATTTTTCTGAAATATTTAAAAGGATAAGGTAAACCAGATACGATACAATACAGACTAAGAAATACTGAAACCCAAGGATTAAATGACTAGCTTGTATATAAAAGAAACATTAACTGAAATGTCACTAACAATCTAACATGCATTTTCATGTCCAAAGTAGTGGGGAACTCCTAGATACATAATCAGCAAGTGGCAAGGCTTCAATCAATGATATCTCAGTTTGCCTAGTTATTGAACGCATCATTAACAGAAAATCTTCACTACAGACTACACACTATGGAGTGTTCAGAACAAATCCAGTATGCACATAATGTTCAACTAAACAGCAGAGAAATAATCTCATAAATCTGTTACATCAAGATTATAACTGAAGCGATATCTCCTTTTATCACAACACACCTCTCACCCAGAAAAAGGACAAAAATGCAAGCATGGTTTGGCATATTAACATACAAACTATTCTGAACATTGAATAAATTAGTAAATCCAAAACCACACTGCGTCTCCTTTTGTAGTCATCTGGATAATCTGATATCACAAAAAATACAACTATAACACCTTATCACTCATTCTTTTTCATGAAGCTTGATTAAATTACAATTCATACTTCTAAATAATCTTAAGTTATTAGGTACATACCGTCTGACTTATCTGGCCATTTTGCTCATCCCAGTTCCTCTTAGAAGGTATCACAGGAACATGTTCTCCAGTTTCAAATTCTGTTCCCTTTCTACTCCCCTCCTGTCTATTTTCATCACTTAAGCCGGACTTTCCATGGCCCCTACTCCGTGAAAAAACATCATCTTCAACTCTATCCCTTTTCTTAAGCTGATCACTGTGCCGGCCGACATCTTCCGAACGGTACTCTCTTCCGGAACCTTTGTAATCATCTCGCCCCCGTGAGCGACCAACCCATTTCTTGTCTTCAACTGGCCTCACACTTCTGACAATGGGCCGTGTTTCTTCTCTTTCCCTCCTGGACGAAGTATCTTCACGAGACTTTTTATTCCTATTTTGCCATACATCAAAACCTCTTTCCTTCTGAAGTGACTCTTCTTTTTTCTGACTGACGTAATAATTCGTATCATTGTCTCTTTCTCTCTTCCTATGGCTTCTGCTTTCACTTTCTTTGTGATTATAGGTCACATCTTCCTTCTCACCATATTCTTTCCTTCTTTTAATGTGAGCATCATCCCTGTCTCTTTGTTTTGAACCCACCATATCCTGATCATTATCCATCTGACTTCTGGATTGGTAACTTCTGTAACCGATTTCCGCACCAGGCTCTCTACTCTTTTTTCGCCAGTCTTCTCTCTCACTCTTCATATGGCGGTGCAGTGAGGAAGAGTTGAGAGGCCCACCTCTCTGTGAATGAGAAGTGTTTTCTCTTCCTTTCGCTGATGCAAGTTGGCGACCTTTTGTTCGGGTATTGTCCTCATCTCCTGATTGTCTCTTGACACTACCTCTTGATCTCTCATCACTACTCCTCTTTGAGGCCTTAGAGTCTTCTCCCTCCTCATTTACTTGAGAGGATTGCTCCGCACGTGAACCTACTGCCAGTTGCTTGTCTGGTGGGGGCTTTATTACTTTTCTGTCCTGGAGTGCATCACAGGTTGCAACGTCCTCTATGCCCGTGTCAACACTTCTATCATTCAAATCATCCCGAACAGCCATAGACTGGTCTTTATTGAATTCGGTTGTGCGGTAAGATGGGACAGGTGTGTTTTGGCTACTGTCTTCGTTATCAGAAGACACCTGATTATCCGAGAATTGCTTCTCTCCATCACCATCATCACTAGTGTTGATTGTGGAAGATTTTGCTTGCCTTCCTCCCTTCATACTTCTGTGGACATTTGAAAACATTTTTAGAAATGCCTATAAGCATACTGCATTCTGAGACTTTTGCACACTGGATGAGACTTTTGCAAACACCAACTTGTGCTTTAACTTCTGCCTTAATATAATAACATCTAAAAGTTAAGGGTTTGTTTATTTTGTTTTTGTGCAAGTGCTTTTGTAATTTTTAAGATAAATTCATTTTGTGATTATTTTGTTTTTGTATTTTTAAGATAAATTCATTCTTTTTCCCACTGCTAATAATCTAAGGGTAATTTTGTAAATATGCCCAACACTCATTATAATGTAAGTTTTTTTGTTAACTTGTACCTTCTATTAGCAAACACTTCGTATTTGTGCTTCTTCTACTATAAATCCCTTCTTTAAAAAAGCATTGAAGTTTGCAAATACTCCCTAATTTGAGACAGAGATACAATTCAATATGTTTGCCTAATTTGCAATATGCCTGCCAATAGGCTGCCATCAAAATTAAAGATATTTGGTGACATAAGTACTATATGCAAATACCCTTGATAAATAAGGGCTAATAATTACAATAATTTATGCCATGTTTGTGTGTGTCTTCTAACAATAATTACAATAATTTATGAAAAAAGGGATCCAATATATGCCATGTTTGTGTGTGTCTTCTAACACAGTTATTTTCAAACAACCGGGAAGCAGCCTTAGTTTAGTACAATAAATTACATGCAACACTTTTATCAAAACACAAAAGTTCCAATAAAAAATTAACAAGTAATTCAGGCATCCTAAATGATGGCTGACCTTTATACACATCAAATCATCCAGCAGACTCAAAACACTAGGAAGTTTAGAAATGTCTTTGTCCTTGTCGACAAATATTAGTAATGAACAAGCCAAACAGTAATGTTTCAAATTTAATAAGAGGAATACAGAAACACTCAAGAAAACTTCTAACTTTTCAATCTATAGCCTTGAATTCCAGTACCCATCTACCACTTCAATATTAGGTTCAATATTCTCATTACCATGCATTATAATTACGACAATAAAAGTTTAACTAATATATTGTTAAGATTCTAAAGTAGCTTAGATTTTATTTCATAACTCCGTAATCTGAATCTTTGTGTACAGATTGATTGGAGACTCGGGGTATCTCTCCTCTGTTCGATTAGAATCAATGATCAACCAAACACATACATAATCTTTACCAGAGAATAATGAACATAAAATTAGTAAGAACCCTGGCAATATTAACGAACATACATTTCATTCACCCTTCTCAATATCAATCCACATGTCTATATGTAATGTAACTAACATTACACGAGGAAGGAAAAATGCAGTGTTAAGAAGTTTGAAACATGAAAAAAAAACTTGAGATCAAGGATGGTAGCATAATAAGCTAAACAGTCTAAACTCTATAAATAATGCAGGACACAAACTGCACAAAGAAAATAATATACATACAACAGGTGGCATTACATGTGTACTTGATCTTGCTAAGACAGATGAACCATCTCCTGCCGTCCCAGCATTAGCATTTTCAGATGGAACATCTTGGTTACAAACTGCTGCTGCAAGCTCCGGGGGAAGATCTGGATCATAATCCTATATTTGACATCAGACTTCAGTGACAAGAGACTTGACAAACAAAAATTGTAAAAAGTAAATAAATAATGTTACCTGTTCAGTCCTCCTACTTTCATAGGAACGAATCTTGCTTTGCATAGTCGTCTCGAGTCGGAGATGTTCCTAATAAGTTCAAAATCACTTATTAGATTCCACTTCATTCCTTAGGTTGAGTTGAGAAATTAGATTACACATTCACTGATGTCTATACGGATAAATGAACAACTCGGAGACATTTAAATATGAAGAATCAGACGCACCAGTTGTTTGCAGTAATTTTTCCAACTGTCCTCAATCAAACCAAAGTTGAAAAAATCTGATACTTCAATGCCTGGACGTCTCCACGGTTTTTCTTCAAACCCATCAATATCAACTTCAAAAATCGTCCTATGAATATAAAAGAAGCCATAACCTTAACACATGAAAAAGAAAAAGGGAATCATCCGTAAAAGACATATACATCATCCACATTCCACACTTGAACTTTAGCAAGATTGACGCTTGCCTAAAATTATCCTAAAAATTAATTTTGAAGTTAATTTTCTTAATATTCTCTTCTCCCTCTCTCAAAATGCAAATTTCACAAAAGCTTCCATTAGAAACAAGGTTGGTCATGATGGCTCATCCAATCAGGTACCCAATTCCCATTCCAAAAAAAAATAACAAAATAAATACGGTTGAGTTCAAAAGAAAAATTAAGAATCTTACTTGTGTGATGGAAGAGTGAAATCCAATCCACTTCCATAACCACGCCCTGCTGTATTAGGTCCCAAAACAGGCATCCCATAACCAGGATGAAGCCCTTTTTGCATTGGGAAGGGGTTCCGTGGTCGACAATCACCTCTTCCACGTCCTGCTCCAGGACCCATGCTAATGGGTGGACGAACTTGACCTTGAATTCCTCCAGGAATTTCAGGAACTGCTCCTGGCAATGGAGCTGCACCAGGTCTCACATACTACGCAGTTCCCAAATCAAGAAAAAAATAGAGAGCACAGAGAAAACAAATGAAGGAAAACCCATTAGTGATCGAGAAAAGAGAAAATCAATTCTCTACAAAATCATTATAACCAGAAGCATTCATACTATTAAGACATTGACAAACTTGACTCAAAATGAAAGTCATATGTCAGTTCTCAAGAATTGTGTGCGGTGATTTAGAAGATAGACCAACTGATCAAGAAGCTATAGATTGAAATGGAATTTCATTTACATCAACTTCACCAGATCGCTGTAGCTTGTCAATAATTCCCTTACAAGAGACAACTTCATACAAGTGGAATTAGAAGGAAATATTCTTTACAAAATGATTCAGATGAAGCAAGGAAGAGTGGGAAAAATAAGGGATTTATTAGAATCAAGTGAAGATTATAAGCAATGGCATCTATATTAGATCCTTTTGTATGATGTTCCAATAAAAAATGAACATACACTGCACATATGGTAGCTAAGTTTGAGCCACATTTTCGAGCTCAAGTCATAAACACATAGCATTTAGTAAAACATTCAAAAACTAAAGTTTTGCAGTTAAATGGACAAGAAGTTTCAGAAACATTCATGAATAACAAACACTAATAATGCATTTCAGAGGGGAAAAAGTGGCAGTACGCAAACTAACTGATTAGGTTGAGTTTTCACTACTGCTGTTGTATCAATTACTTTACAAATCTGTAACCATTGTTAAAACTATAGTCTAACTTGATTTACTATAATACTATGTATCTCCAAGCCTTACCTGGCTACATTTCACATTACTATTTTATCTCAAGTTCGAAAATGTAAAAAAAATAAAACTTGTCCTCTTCTATTAGAAGCATTTTTTTCATGAAATGGTTTATGTTTTTAATATGAATGCACTAGTCTAGCACAATTAATTGGTGTTCCAATAAAAATGCAGAATGTCCAATTAAATGGTACAGGATTTTTATGTCACTTGTTGAGAATCTGAGACAGCGTTAGATTCAATGGTGATGGTTGATTTTAAAGCAAGCCATAGAAGAATTGGACATTACCAACCACAATGAAAAAAAATGAAATTCAGATAGAATAATATAAGTATAACTTCATTAACAAAAGAAAGAGAAGTCTGTACAGGTAATTATCCTCACCACCATAACAGAAGGTCAACTACATCATAACTAATCAATCACCTTTTAGTGTCACTATATAACAAGAATTACAGTTGCACCTAGAAACCAATTTTTACAATCGGAATTTCTCATCGAACAAGATGCTGACCTTGAACTGCGAATGGAATGGGTGATGATGCAAATGATTGTTGTACCCAATCTTTGGCAGACCTCCACCTGCCTTGGCGGCATCACCCAGGTCTTTCCTCTCCCCATCGGCTCTGGGCCCAATTTCTTCACCCTTCCACTCTTGTTCATCAAGCATTGACGGCTGGTGATGGCCCACTTCACCATTATCTGCAATGATCACAAACTCTTCTCCATTGTCATCGCCTTCTTCTTCACCATCAACCCCGGGAATTCTTTCCACCATCCCCATTGGCCCATGGTTGTTATCATTCAACACTATCTGCAGATCATCTTCACTTTCATCACTATCCCACTGGTCCTCAGTATTAAGATGGCCTTGATTCTCAAGTTCCCCCGAAAGCCCAGGAATAATTTGCTGAGATCCCATTTCCCGAATCACACCGTGTTCCTCGTAAATGACTGCGTTTTCTTTAAGTTCAGCTGCACTATACATATATTCTGGCCTCTCCAAGAAGTTAACATCTTTCTCTACCAAGTTGTCGTCTTTATTTTCTCTCTCATCCACCACGATATTAATATCGTGGTCGTCGTCCTCCGTGAAATTCAAATTCAAGCCTTTATCCGGTAACTTCGCACTCTCTCCCTTCTCCGGAACCGAAGCTTCCACCTCCAAAACATCACTCCCGGCAATTTCCAAGGCCTTCGAATTGGAATTCGAATCCAAATTCAAATCAAGTCGTTCGAATTCGGGCCGTGCCGCTAGGGCTTTTTCTTCTATGGACGCGTTCGATTTAATTCCAGGAACAGAAATTGGATTCTTCAAATCGGCAGTTCCGTAGAGAAACTCATCATCATCGCTGTTGACGACTGGATAGATTGGACGGTTCCGGGAGCGCGTGGAGGCATCGGCCGGAGACTGAACCGCAGACGCAAAGGGGCGGAGGACGTCTGTGTATAGGTCACCGAAATCATCGTCGTCTTCCATGAATGTATGTGTAGGCGTGCGTTTTTGAGAGAAGGGAAAAAGGGTTTAGAGAAGATGAGAATTACGTGCCTTTCGTATTTAAACAGGCCTAAGAATTCAGACTATGTTTATCAGTGACCACCCAATCACCCAACCACCCAACTTTTTTAATATTTAATTAATTTTTCTTTCAATACTCTCTCTTGCACGTCATCAACCCAACCACCTTCTATTTTCTAAGTTTATCAATGACCACCCCAACCAATCAACCATCAATTTTTTATATATATTTTTAATAATAATATAATTACTTTTATTTTTTAGTTTTATATTTTTCCCTAAAAATAAAAAAGAAAGAAAATTCTAACTCTTTTAAAAAAATTGATTTTTTATTTGTAAATTATAATTTAAAAAATTTATTTGTAAAACTATATCAATATAGATTTCTATTTGTAGAGAGTAAAAAATTATGAATTTTGGTATTTTTTTAATTTTATTTTAATATAATTTAAAAAAGTTATACTAATTTAATTAAACAAAAAAAACCAATAGAGTTGTGATAAATGTCACAACCCTATTGGGTACAATTAATAAGATGGGGGAGACCTTGTGGGCGGATATCACCACAAATCCGCCCAAGGTCGATGTGAGAGAAAATGAATTTTGTTCATTTTCCTTTTTTTTTTATTTACTTTTATCTATGTGGCGCCCCACCAGGGCGCCGATAAACATAGCCTCAATCGAGTTAAGCATATGGGCCTTTCAAGGGGGTATACTTTTTCTCAAATATATCGATCTAAGAGGTGTTTGACAGAGCTTATAAGTTAGTATTTAAAACAATAAGTTGTTTAAGAACTTATAAGCTCTTTAAATTTGTTTAGTAAAATTTTAAAAAAAGATCTTAAAAAACTTAAAAATAAGCTGTTTAACGGCTTATAAGTTAAAAAAAAAAAGTAAGGGGGAAGGTACTTTTTTTTCAACAGCTTAACTTAAATAATAAAAGACCAAAATACTCTTAAAATTATTACCTTTTATATACATACAAAAATTCCAAATTTATTATTTATTTAATATAAATATTTTTAATTATTTTTTTCAAATATAACAATTTATTTTTGGTAATTTTATTTATATAAGGTCTTAAATTGTCAAACAAATTAACATCTCATAAGTTTATATATCTATTTTATCCAAACAGTTTAACAACTTATTTATTAAATAAGACATAACAGCTTATCAGCTCTTAAAACAACTTATAAGACATAACATCTTATAAGCTCTTTTTAAAACCCGTTGGATCGAGCTTATTTAAAAGAACTTATAAGATGTTACGTCTTATAAGTTGTTTTAAGAGATGATAAGTTGTTACGTTTTATTTAATAAATAAGTTGTTAAACCGTTTGGATAAAATAGATATATAAATTTATAAGATCCGTTTGGATAAAATAGATATATAAACTTATAAGATGTTAATTTGATTGGCAATTTAAGATCTTATATAAATAAAATTATCAAAAATAAATTGTTATATAAAAAAAAATTAAAAATATTTATATTTACTAAATAATAAATTTTGAATTTTTGTATATATATAAAATGTAATAATTATAGGGATATTTTGGTCTTTTATAGTTTAAGTTACAAGAGCTTATAAGTTGTTGAAAAAAAAATACCTCCACCTTACTTTTTTTAACAGCTTATAAGTTGTTAAACCGCTTATTTTTAAGTTTTAAAAGATCTTTTTTCAAAATATTACCAAACAAATTTTAAGAGCTTATAAGATCTTAAACAGCTTATAAGTTGTTTTAAAGAGCTTATAAGCTCAGCTAAACAGGCTCTAACTCGGTGGAACCAATGATCTCATTATTTGATTAAATGGATTTTTAAATTAAAAATATATTGTATTACAGTAGAAACTTCTACCGAAAAAGAAAGTTATTCTGAATTTTACAAAATAAAAATAATTTTTTCTTATAAAAAATAATATAAATATAAAAATGGTGAATTTTAACAATGGTAATTATCTTACTCTATATTATACTATAATTTCAATCTTTTGTTTAATTATAAAAATGATAGATTTACCCAAACAACCCTTTTATTGGTTTAAAACAAAGACAATACGCTATATTTCATGAAACCATGTTATAACTTATTAGTCATCTGTTAATTGATTGGACCAAACTATGCACTTTCCAATTATACACAATCCACCTAATAAACCAACACAACACCACACTTGAATATGTGACCTAGTTTTTTCCGTCCTCCCCTATTCACCAAAGATTTCCGATTCTTTTATCCTTCTTCTTTTAAATTTTTGAAAAAAAATCACAATTGATAACCACCTCATAAACCCCAAAAACAATCACAATTGAGATTTCGAAATATAATAGTCTCCTCCCGTTGTCCTCCCAAACTCACAGTTGCTGTCGATTACTTCGTACTTTCTCAGATTCGTGTTTGGCTAAAATCCAGTTCGGCAACGCAGGGGAATCACTTAATTGCAGGATTAAATTTTCGTACCTTTTCTGAGACGTGTTCGGCTAGAATTAGGTATGATTCAACCGGTGTAGTTTTTTATATTTTCCCGGTGAGATTAGGGACATGCAGTTAGATCCGATTATAGGACAGTGAATAATTTTGGTTTTAGATTATGAGCTTTAAATTTTCAGATTTTCTTCGCTTTTTTTGCTTTCGAATCTGTGTTTTTCAGAATCAATGCATGGTTTTTAGTTATTGGTAGTGTTCCAATTTTGATTTCATAGGTCTGTTTTTATTAGTTAATTGTAGGATTTTGGAGTTTAGTGGTTGTAGTGTAGCTTATTAAAATTTTTATGGCTTAATTGCTAAACTTAAAATGTTTAATGTATAATCTCAACAGTAGGAGTAAGGAAACATTAGATCATAGTGTTTGTCGAGACTTATTTCCACTTACTGTTAGTATTTAGTAATGCATCTACAAAATACACGATGTGAATCTACAAAATACACTGTGTGATTCTACGCAGTGTAGTTGGTAGTTCAAGATACCTAATATGGTTTAAAAATCCACGAACCAGTGGTAACACTGTTTTTGATAAACGCGTAGTTTAGTAGTTAAATAATTTACAAACAAGTAGTGTAAATAATTTCACTACAAGAAAAACAGATTTTTGTGGCGACAATATTTATTACTAAATGTACAAATGTTGTCACAAACATGTGTCAGTGACAATACTGATAGTCATCACTAAGTTGTGACTATAGATATTGTGACTAAAACCTCGGTGACGATTATCGCGATTGCCACTAGAATCATAGTTTTAGTCGCATTAAATGTTGCAACTAAAGTTCAACCATTTTGTGACGAATATTGCTCATCACAAGAACTTGAATTGTAGTGACGAATACATTTGCGACTAAAGTGTAAATGTTTTGTGTCAATAATAGTTGTCACTAATAATTGATGTTTTAGTTACCAGTATCATTTGCCACTAAATGTTAATTGATTTAGAGACAATTATTGTTATCACTGAAACAGATAATTGGTCTCACTGAAACAATTGCAATAGTCACGATTAATTGAAAATTATTATCCACAAATCATTGTTGTCGCTAAAATCAATTTTCTATCTTGTTAATTCAATAATATAGTCTCATTAAATTATTGTCACTAACTATTTTTGTCACATAAAATTCAATTTAATAGGCATATATATATATACATAATTAGAATCGATTAGCTTAAAAATATTGTTGTGATGCATATTTGTAGAAAATTAAATTACTGCAATTAAGCAACAAGTGCAAAAATCAAACATATTCATAAATGGTGTTTCAATGAAAACTAATGTACCAATTAAAACTAGAGAAGAGAAAATAAATGTAGTAATAAGTTGAAGAAAATAAAACAAAATGTCTAAAAAATAAATTGCACAAGAAACATCCATGTATTAGCATTCCTTAGTTGTAATAGCTTCCAATTCTCTTTCTTGAAACCTGTTAAGAAAGAAAAAATATCTATAATAAATAAACAATACTCCTAGTTTTAAATTGAGCATAATTAACTTGTACTAAAACAACAAAAGGTACTCACATTGTTTGCAGCCTTTTTACTCATGGCTTGAATTGATGTAGGAATTTGCTAATTTGAGACTCCAAAGCCTCCAAACGAGAAGCCAACTCCTTGTTACCTTCTTTTTCTTCATCAATTTTTTTTCTCAATTCTTCATTCTCTTTAGCCAACTCTTGATTAATTATTTCTCCCCTTTTAGATGGTGGTTTCAAGCCATCTCCACATCCACGTAATCGGCTTGGTTTCTCCGGTCCAAGAACCTTTATGAAAGCTTCATCTTCGCTCACCATATCATCTGCATCTTCAGCATTTTCAGCATCTTCATGTTGTATTAATTTAGTAATATCCTCCTGATGATATTCATGTTAGTAATGAGACTTAATAAATGATGGTATATAAATGAGAAATGAAAGGAATAATCATGTTACGTAAACTTGACGGGAAGCATCGTTAATCCAATCATTTTTCTTAAGGCTAAATCGAGTCTTCTTCCATGTTGATGTACGGGTTGGCTCCTTTCCAGTCTCTGAATCACGCTATTAAGTTGGACATAGAAAAATTAAATACATGTCATACTAGTACATTATAAAATTTTAGATTGAGCTACCTCTTCATAGCAATATTGCGCAATAGATTTTGTTCCGCAAGTGTAAGCCATCTTCAATTTCTTCCTATTTTCTTTGTTCCTTTCACGAACTTTCTGCATACACATATGTAACCAATGAAATATTGAACATGTGATTATAAATGAATTTGCATATTATAATGGTACAGACTACATAGTATATATTTTTTACTTTTTTTTTGTACATATAGTACAAAAAATTGAACAGTAGAATCAATGGTTAATATAAATCCTCTTCCTACCCCCTGAATACAATATCCATTGATGCTGCTCCAATGTTTAAGGTTATTATATAGGAAAAACATCAATAACCGGGCAATGAAATTAAATCATGCATACCTTGAAATCGTCGCTCTCGAAGTAATCAACCAACACTAGCCAATTTTCTGGAGATATTCCATGTGGAGGCTTGTCTAGTATCTTTTCATCATCGATATTATTGGCGTAATATACATGTAGCTTGTGACGAAGACTTCTATATTGGCGATTTAGTTGTTGAAAGACAACTTGCTTCGTTTTAATGTCCTCTTGAAGATTAAATTTTTGCTGAATATAATCATATAAATTACCATCAAATCTGAATATGTACATCATACACAATATATTAAGGAAAAAAAATCTATATAGGTGGATTTAAATTTCTTACTTTCATTGCTAGCCATAGAATTTTCTTGCAGTCCGTTGGAATTTTCCTCCAATACTCATACTTCATGGGCACATGTTGCTTAAGAATTGCAGTAGCCTCTGTTTTGAAATTTGTTGCATTGTCACCAACTATTCGATGTCGATGTTGATGGATAGTGATGTCCAGCTTTTGATTTTTGTTTTTTCGTATCTTATTTTGAACTGAGATACCTTTTGTCGCCCCTCTTCCTTTTTGTTTTTCCGTACCTATAACAAATCGAACCATAAAAACTAATTGACGAAAAAAATTGATTTGGTTACAGATCATAATAAAATTATAGTAAAACAATTGTCTTGAACAAATGTTAAAGAGGACTTAACCACTGCCATCATTGCTACTTTGGTCTCCATGAGAGATAGTATCCAAGTCCGTAGCTTGAACATAATCTAAAGAATAATGATAAGTCCAAGCCGCCTAGCCACGTCGATCGACAAGGACGCCAGACGTCAAGACCCTTTAATATTTACGTCTATATTCTATTACTAATATTATTTTCTATTATTATTATTATTCATATATTTAGTTGCCTTATGTTATTAGGTTAGCCAAGTAGTAGTATTTATATGACAGTCGAGTATCGAAAGTAGGGAGGATAATTATTTTTGGCTTTGCCGTATTCAAATTTCATATTCTTTTACCTTGCGATCGTATCAATTGGTAACAGAGCGAAGTTGCGATTACATCAACGCTTACGCCTTTCACAGCTGCGATTACATCAACAACGCTTACGCCTTTCACAGCTGCGATTACATCAATGCTTACGCCTTCGAGATGGGAACGAACAAAGAGCGATTGGATGGTTTGGAAACTTCGATGATTGAGGTAAGGCAGTCTCTAAAACAATGTTGGAAATCAATCACCCGGAATCGTCGTAGAACCGACTCCGATCGACGTCCCAGAAACCACGACCGAACAGCCCGGAGCATCGCGGAGGAGCAGCCCGATCGAGCCCTAGCCACGGCCGAAACCGCGACCGCTCGATCGCTCCAACCGCGAGCGATCGCCCGCCGCCTAGGCGGGCTGTGGGCTGCCCAACTGAGGGCTCCCACGGGCTGATCCGTCCAACCGGGGCTCTAGTCGCCGGCGGTCCGGCGGTCCAAGACCGCCACCTCCCGACTCGTCCCGGTTTGGATCCCCGTTTATCGGATCTTGTTTTTCGATAATATTTCAATAAACATGAATTAAATAGCGGAAATATTTAA
>JACOMQ010004622.1:0-18168 GCA_014843705.1 Euphrasia arctica
TGTCCCACATCGAATAATTGTGAGAGGGGAGTCTATGATATAAGCCTAGGGAGTTCTCCTACTTAGTACCATATGGTTTTGAGATAGATTGAGGTTCTCTAGTGCATATTCAAGCTCCCGCTCTCGTTTGTGTGCGCTAGGCGTGGGACCGCACTTGAACACCCCCATTTGAAATTTGACAAAATCAAACAATTTACTGACCAATTAAAAAAATGTTAGATAACAGAAAAAGTGATTTATAATAAGTTAAATTTTATGATTATTTATTTTAGATTATATGGAGTATTAAAATATTGTCTACTAATCTACTATGAAGTTATGATAATGAGTTAAACTTGCAATGGTCAATTCTAATTCACTTCATTTGAGTATTGCATAACTAAATTAAATACTTATTTTGTAAATTATATTTAGAAATGATTTATTTTATATCCTTCAAGTTATCAAATATCTAAAGAATTATAGTGAAAAATAAATGGTTTAAAACATTAAAATTAAAGAACAAATTGAAAGAATATTAATAAAATTATTGATAATTAAATGATGTTTATCATAGTCAATTTGAAGGGAGTACAACAACCAATCCCATAAATTAAGAATTCATATAAATCAAAGATTATAACAAATTTGCTAATATTAACCAATATTTATTTACTAATTACAAGTCTAATAATTTTATTTATATTATTTTGTAAATATTCATAATATTTCTGTTTATGCATACATACTTGTTATAAAAAATGAGTAAAACACTTGAAAAGTTAGTAAGTTAGTACAGAATAATAAATTAGAAAAATTAATAGAAAAAGTAATGTTAACAAATTTAAGATTTAATTTTTTTCAAATGTTTTCTACTCTCAATCAATGTACGATTCAACATATAGTATATATTTATGTATACGCCAGTCTTTCCAAGTTTGCTCAATTGCCCAATTAAATTATAATACACATACTTACAAATTTATATAACTACTAAAAATTTACAAATAGTTAGTGTCCATGCCAATCAAACATTAATTTACATTACAATTTTGATACTCTTTGTGTTTTTGCTTAAATTTTAATTTAAACTTAATATCAAATATTATTCTTAATAATATTTGATATGTTGTAAATGAATCTATTAAAAATTGACTTTATAAATAACTATTTAATTAGGATTGTAAATGAATCCAATTTTTATTAACTCAATTTGTCATACGGTTTGATTTTTAATAATTCATATTCGAATATTTTCGATTACAATTAGTAACTCAATTTGTCATACGAGAGGACATGTACTACTAGTACTGTTTTTTAGGAAAATTTAGAAATTGGCGGTTGAAAAAACTGTTTACAATTTTATCTCAAGTTAACTGATTATTTTTATAGTACTAATACAACATTATTTCAATTGTTAAGCTATTTTTTAGTACGGTAATTCCTTGTGTGTAGATTGACCAAAATTATTGTTTTTTTTATTTTTTTATGTTTATATCTATACATATATAAAACAATGCTTCTCAAATTGACCAATTGCATAGCGTTCACACTACAACTTTTAATAATTTTTTATTCTTCAAAAAGTATTAATTCAGATATTAAATATCAGTTGTTATGGCTTTTGCGCAATGGACAAACAGTACAAAACAACTATCTTTCTCTTCATCTTTTTCATCGCTGCAATAAAAAGTCTCCCCTCAAAATTCTTTTCATATTTCAAGTACATAATTTTTTTTTCTCTCTCTCTTTTCTGAATCGTCTTCCCCCTTCATCATCGTCTTCCAGCCCCATCATCGATTATCATGTGCAGACCGATTGCTCTCCGCCGCAGTCCGACTACTCCTCCGATCTTCTTCTTCGTATTCAGATTGAGGTATGCATATTTTTTTTTTCTTTCAAATTTCCATGCCTCCAATCAGAGGCGGAGAAACTCATCAAAGCCCCCGATTTGTTCCGATCTGTTCATCCAAGCGATCGAATTCCCTGTTCTCTGAGGAGGCTTCCATCGCTAATTCGAGGTCGTTAGGTATATATATGAATTTGAATGTTTTCTTTTTTCATATTTTTCAGATCTTGACGATCGATTGAAGGACTCTTCCCTCCCGAATTCCGACTACTCCGCCGCTCGCCTTCCTCCTATTCCAATTGAGGTATGCATATTTCGTGTTTTTTTTTTCCTGCAAATTTGGCTCCCTCAAATCTGATGCGGAGAAACTCTTCAAGTTCAAGCCCCAATTTTTTCTCCAATTTTTTTTCATATTAAACTGAATTAATTCTATTTAAAATCCTTTTCATCATCATTAAAATTTCATTGGTGAGTTATTAATTTTTTTATTTGCAATTCAATATTATTAAATCTTTTTTTTCTGTAATTCAACATTTTTTGATGATTTTTTTTATTTTGCAGATGCCGTTATTAAAGCTTTTTTTTCTCTACAATTCAATATTTTTAAAGCTATCTGGATGATTTTTTTTGCAGATGCCAAGTCTTGCATTTATTAATTTCTTCTGCAATTATTTTAATGTTTTTTCTTAATTTCTAATTTGATTGTTTATTTTTTTGGTTTGCAGATCAAGTTTGTTGTTTGATTTGTTCACAGCTCTAAAGGTAAGTATCTCTTTATATCGTTATTAATTTATTTATTTTTGTTTTTTTTGTTTTGCTTTTTATTTATTGTTCTCATTGTTTTATTATAATTTCATTTATAACCAAGTTTTTTTGTTTGATTTGTTCACTTTAAGTATCTCTTTATAATCTTATTTCTTTGAATTAATTTATTGTATAATTTTATGATCACTGTTTTTTTATTTGTTTGCAGCTCTGAATGTAAGTTTCTGTCTTTATGAATTTTATATGCATTTTTTAAATTTGTTTTCTTTGTTGTAATGTATTTAATTATTTTATTGTTCTTTATTATAAATAATTCTAATAACTTTATATGGTCTGACTATTTTTCTAGGTTTGTAGTGTAATAAGCTAATAATAGTTTCTTGCAAATTTTATGATAATTGTTTTTTTATTTGTAGTTTTTATTTATTGTTATTCTATTATAATTTTCATTTTCAACAAAAAATTTTGTTTTATTTGTTCACAATAATCGTATTTCTTTAAATTAATTTATTATATAATTTTATGATCACTGTTTTTTATTTGTTTGCAGCTGTAAGTTTCTCTCTGAACTCATATTTTTTTTAATTTGTTTTCTTGTAATGTATTTAATTATTTTATTATATGGTATTGTTATTATTAGGTTTGCAGATTGTTCATCATAAATTATTCTAATGTCTTAAATTTATCTTAATTGATGTCTGTCTGAACTTCATATGTATTTTTTTAATTTGTTTTCTTTTGTTGTAATGTATTTAATTATTTTATTATATGGTATTGTTATTTTTAGGTTTGGAGTTTCTGTGTTTATGAATTTTATATGCATTTTTTTAATTTGTTAATTGTTTTTAATTATTTTATTGTTCTTCATAAATCATTATAATGTCTTAAAGCTATATTAATTGATGTTTTTATTTTATTTTGCCCAGTGTTAATTTCTTTTGCAATTATTTTAATGTTTTTTTTATTTCTAATTATATAAGAATTTATTTTTTTTTGTTTTTTTTGTTTTGCAGATGTCAAAGTTTCTTCGTTTATTAATTTCTTTCAATTATTTTAATGTTTTTTCTTAATTTCTAATATTATTGTTTATTTTTTTGGTTTGCGCATTGTAAGTTTTTATTTATTGTTCTCTACGACCAAATTTTTTGTTTGATTTGTGTAAGTATCTCTTTATAATAGTTGAATTAATTTATTTATTTTGTTTTTTTTTGTTTTGCAGATTTCAACGTTAGTAATCTTCGTTTATTAATTTCCTGCAATTATTTTAATGTTTTTTCTTAATTTCTAATTCATTTATTTTTTTGGTCTGCATATTCATTGTAAGTTTTTATTTATTGTTCTCTCTATTATAATTTAATTTACAACCAAGTTTTTTGTTAAAGGTAATTATTTTTATAATAGTTGAATTAATTTATTATTATTTTTTTTTGTTTTGAAGATGTCAATATTATCTCCGTTTATTAATTTCTTCTGCAATTATTTTAATGTTTTTTCTCTATTATAATTTGATTTACAATCAAGTTTTTTGTTTGATTTGTTCACAGGTTTAAAAGGTTAGTATCTCCTTACAATCGTATTTCTTTGAAATAATTTATTGTATAATTTTATAATCACTGTTTTTTTTTATTTGTTTGCAGCTAAATGTAAGTTTATGTACTTCATATGATTTTTTTAATTTGTTTTCTTTGTTGTAATTGTATTTAATTATTTTATTGTTTTTAATAAATCATTCTAACAATTTTATATGGTCTTGCTATTTTTCTAAGTTTGGTGTGTAATAGACTAATAATAGCTTCTTGCCTCCAATGTTTTTTTTATTCTAGATCTATAGAGAATTACTTCAAATTTGCAATGTATTTAGCATCCCTGGATGTGCCCTAGCGTCAATGAACACCTATCCGAGCTCTCTATCGACGTTGTGCCGATGCCGAGAATAATTAAGGTCGACTCTCGATTATAAGTATGTGTTTTTTTCTTCTTATAAGTATGTATGTGTTTTGTATATATTTCTGATATTTTCAATTTTTACTATATTTCTCTTTATTTTATAAATTATAAATCGTTTAATTATTTTTACCCATTTTGTGTTCATGTGTTAATTTTTCAGGTTAAAGGTACGTATATTATCTTTTTGTTCTTAATAAATAAGTAATTGAAATAATTGAGTAACGTGTTCAGCAAATTTTCTCTTTTCATGTTCTTAAATACATTTTGTAATGTATTAATTTTATTTTATTTTCATTGTGCAGATTGAAGTCGGTTTCATCGAATATTCAATCTCAGTTAACAGATCATTTGTAAACTGATTCAGGTTGTATGTTATTTTTTCAATGTGCAGATTCAGGTACGTTGTTTTTTTTTTTTCCTTTTCATCTTAGTTAATACATTTTGTAAGGCTGTTTGTTTATTTGTCAATCCTGTAATTTTTTGCAATCTCTGGGTTTCAGTAATGTTCCTTCTCATTTTTGCAATCTCTGGGTTTCGGTACATTAGTTTTAAGTGCATATACAAACTCTTTTACTGTTTTCAGTTCTACTACGATTGTTCTTCAACGATGTTGTCTGTCAGCCCAGAACTTTATTGTCAAGCAATGACACTCAGACATAATAGTGAAAGTTAGATTCTTAGTGCACCAATTAGTAGTTAATGTGCAGTAATTATTTTTAAATTTTGTTTTTTACTATGCTTCTATTGACGACACTTAGTAATGATGGCTTAGTTAACACTTAGTAATGATGGCTTAGTTAGTAAAGTGTGAGGTTAGTAATGTATGAACCTAGATTCATACATTACTAGGTTCGCACTTTACTAAACCATCATTACTGAGTGTCATCATTAGGAGCATAATAATAAAATAAAATAAGAGATAATTGCTGCACATTAACTACAAATTTGTTGCGGTGTACTATAATTCTAACTTTCTCTATTGTGTTTGAGTAAAAATTATCATCTATCTACATTGATATTATATTGTTCTAACTTTCTATATTATGGTGATTTCTATGTCAGAAATCCATTAGTTTGTTTTTGGATTATCTAGACTCTTTGTATAGATATAGTAATTTGTTAGGTATATTTTTATCCCCTTCTTTTATAATCCTTCTTTTATAATCGTCTGATTTTCCAGTGGAGGCGCGAAGTTGATTTTGTCGGGTTTGAGGTTCCGATTCCAGATGGGCATTTCTGCTGAAAAAATTATATATGCAACGACGGGTGAAGACAAGTTCAAATTTGTATTGGAACTCTAAAGCCATTCAAGGTGTCTTTCTCTGTTATAAATGATCATATTTTATTTTTGCTGTAGTGTTTGCTTATTTTCACTGATTTTACGATTCGCACCCTTTTCAGGTTCTTCTAAATGATCAGGTTAGTTGATTTAGATATTTTTGCTAGGACTGACCTACTAGGGTTTCTTAAGAAGTGATCATCAGAACAAGGGGCTACAATTATTTATGCAACCCATATTTTCAATGGTCTTGAGGATTGTCCATCTCATATTGTGAGTGCGATTTTGATTCTTTAGTTTATACTATACATCATACTATTCGTACGACTTTCTATTGCCTCTGGAACAGGTTTTTTTGTTGTTTAATTGTCTTTTTGTTGTTTCGATTTTTATAGGTGTTTGTGTTAGAATCATCATCTAAAAATGCGATTTTTCCAGGTTAAGTATCATTTGAACCTCATTGATTTTTCCAAAATTCCTTGATTGCTTGCCAAAGAAAATAGACCGCGATAGCCTGTTGATTTCACTATGCTACAGCAGCTTTTCAGCATTTGCCATCATCAATCGCTTTTAATTCCTTTCAGGTATAGTAATTAAACATCTACTATAACTTAAGTGTGTTAGTTCTGAGAGGCTCGGAGTATTTTATTACGTATACTCATTCAAATTTTTTGTTACAACTTTTCTATTACTGTTGGAAGTAATATTTGAAAATAATTTTCCTCCGCAAAATTTCAATGGTGTTTTTGCACTGTAAATTTTGTTTCGACAGTGTCCTTCAGCTCTTTGAGTACAGTGAAGACAATGATGTTCACTTCTTTTCAACTGCTCTCATTGATATTGGGAACTCACCTTGCATCGTTGTCACATTAATGTATGTTAACTATTGTTCCCTTGATTTGAGTAGTAATTTATAGAGTACATTTTTCCTTTGTTTGAATATAATCACATGAACCAGTTATTTACGTTTAATATCTTAATGTGTCTTTTTTCAGGACATTAAGTATTAATTTGTTATTTGTATTTATATTTTGGTTCATGATTAAATCAATGAAATATGTTTGTATTATTTGTTGTTTAATTGTCTTTTTGTTGTTTCGATTTTTATAGGTGTTTGTGTGTTAGAATCATCATCTAAAAATGCGATTTTTACAGGTGAAGTATCATTTGAACCTCATTGATTTTTCCAAGATTCCTTGATTACTTGCATACTTGCAAACGAAAATAGACCGCGATAGCCTGTTGATTTCCCTGGGCTACAGCAGCTTATCAGCATTTGCCATCATCAATCGCTTTTAATTCCTTTCAGGTATAGTAATTAAACTTCAACTATAACTTAAGTGTGTTAGTCCTGAGAGGCTGAGAGTATTTTATTACGTATACTCATTCAAATTTTTTGTTACAACTTTAACCATTACTGATGGAAGTAATATTTGAAAATAATTTCCCTTTTGACCAGCTATAACTTGGAAGTAATATTTGAAAATAATTTCCCTTTTGACCAGCTATAATAATATGTCGGTTGTCGTTTTTGCTCCGTACTCGAATAAAGTTAAAGGATATGTTGACATGAATAAGTATAACAGATTAAATCATCCAGTTGTTATTTTACAGCTTTATCAAGAGATGAAATTTCAGGGTATTTTGTCTACTGAATCTTTATATATTAATTTCTTTAGTAATTAAGTTCACTTCTTTAGATAATAACATTGAATTTCGAATTTGTTCTTCGTGTCACTTACATGTTCTTCGTGACACTCACATGTACACCATAATGCTTCTTTACGACTACGCTGAAACCGTTCAATACCGACACATGTAAGATTTTTGATCTTTATTTCTTTTTTATACGAATACATTCATAATCATGTTTAAAATATCAGTTTTGTAGACTCAATAATTACAAAAATTTTATTTTTGTTTGTTGTGTTAAAAAAAGGTTGAAATTGCGAACTTATATTTTCTAATAACATGCCTGCCGAGAGAAATGATTTTCAATTATTAACTTTTTGCAACAATTGTATAATGTTTGTTTATGATTAGTATTTTTAAACAATTAATGTTGTACTTTTGATTAACATATGATTTAAGGTTTTGAAGCATTAACTAACTGCATGAATTAATTATGTTTTTATATTTAAGAACTAATTATTTACTATTATGGTTAAATTTATTCTTTATATTTTATTATTTTTTGGGCATAGTATAATTTCTGTTTTTTGCGTTTAAATTTATTAAAAATTTAAGTTTAATTTTTAATAAATATTATTATTAATTATAAATAATTTTAATGATTTCTTATACTTTGTTTTTATATTTTTGTTTTGCAGATTTAATTTGTTATGTATAATTTGTTTTTTGCAACCTTAGTATTTATTTATTTTTAATTTTTTGTTTTTGTTCTATGTCAATTGCAATATCTTGAGATTCGAACCAAGAAAATCAAGTTCTCAATTTAATTGTTCAACAACCCTTGACTACTCTTAATATTTTTTACAGATTGTTTTTTTGCAAATTTTTCCAATTTTTTTTGGAATATGAATATTTTTTATTTAGTTATTTTTTATATTTATTTATTTTTTGGCATAATATAATTTTTTTTGTTTGTACGTTTAATTTTTAATAAATATTATTATTATTATTAAAAAATAATTTTAATGATTTCTTATACTTCACATTTTGTTTTGCAGATTTAATTGTAATTATTTTATATTTCTTACTCTTACTATTTTTTACAAATTTTTTTTGCGCCAAGTTTATTTAAACGTGACTATTTTTTATTTAGTTATTCTTTATATTTAATTATTTTTGCCATAGTATAATTTGTTTTTTTTGCAGGTTTGCAAGTTTAATTTTTAATAAATATTATTATTAATAAAAAGCCAATTTTTTTTAAATTTATTTAGTTATTCTTTATATGTAATTATTTTTGGTATAGTATAATTTTTTTTTTTTGCCGTTTGTAAGTTTAATTTTTAATAAATATTACTATTAATAAAAAATAATTTTAATGATTTCTTATTCTTTGTTTTCACATTTTGTTTTGGAGATTTAATTGTAAGTATTTTTTATTTTATTTATAAATCTAATTTTTTATGTATAATTTGTTTTTTTGCAGTTTGTACCTTTAATTTTTAATAAATATTATTATTAATAAAAAATAATTTTAATGATTTTCTTATACTTTATTTTGTAATTTTGTTATCCAGATTTAATTGTAAGTATTTTTTATTTTTTTATTAATATAATTTTGTTATGTATAATTTGTTTTTTGCAGGGTTGTAAATTTAATTTTTAATAAATATTATTATTAATAAAAAAAAATTTAATAATTTTTTATACTTTGTTTTGATATTTTGTTTTCCAAATTGAATTTTAAGTATTTTTTATTTTATTTATTAATCTAATTTGTTATGTATAATTTGTTTTTTTTTGTAGGTTTTTAAATTTAAATTAAAAATAATTTTAATGATTTCCTATACTTTTACTATTTTTTTACAGATTGTTTTTGAGCAAATTTTTTTGGAATGTAAATATTTTTTATTTAGTTATTATTTATATTTAATTATTTTTTGGCATGTTTTTTTGCGGATTTTTTTTTATCTCTGTTTTTTTATATTGTTTTTTTTATTATTGATTTTGTTTTCATGTTTATTTGTTAATATATTAATTTGTTTGATTTTATAAATGTCATTATAAGTCTTCTTTATTTATTTTTTATAATCTTATATGATTTGTTAATTTGTTTTGTAAATAGTTTTTTATTTTTTTTTATAATATTATATATGATATCATATAATTTATTTTTTTTGGAGAATTGTTATTAATTAAAAATTATTTAATGATTTTTTATTTTATTTTTTGTTTCGTTAATTATTTTTTTTTTCAATTTAATTGTAAGTTTTCTTTATCTATTTTTTTAATAATATTATATGCTATCATATAATTTATTGGGAAAAATGGCAATAAGGTCAATTTTCAACATTTTTTGGGCCAAATTCTAATTTATGTGTCAATTAGGTCTTTTTGTTCCAATGGGGCCAAAAAAATGTATATGTAAGGACGAAAATACCCTTACTCTATTTCTACTCAACCCACCCCACCTCACCCCTGCCTAAGACATGAATACCATGAAAATACACTTAACGTCAGATTTTTACTTCTACTCAATCCACCCACCCAAAAGACACTGAATGTCAGACACTGAATACCAAAAGACATTGAATAACACTGAATAACATTAAAATACACTGAATAACATTAAAAGACAGTGAATACCATTAAAAGACACTAAATATCATTAAAAGACACTGAATACCATTAAAAGACACTGAATAACATTAAAAGACACTTAATAACATTAAAAGACACTGAATAACAACGAATAACACCGAATACCATTAAAAGACGCTGAATAATATTAAAAGACACTTAATAACATTAAAAGACACTGAATAACACCGAATAACACTGAATAACAATGAATACCATTAAAAGACACTAAATAACATTAAAAGACACTGAATAACATTAAAAGACACTGAATAATATTAAAAGACACTGAATAACAATGAATAACACTGAATAACACTGAATACCATTAAAAGACATTGAATAACATTAAAAGACACTGAATAACATTAAAAGACACAGAATAACATTAAAAGACACTGAATAACACTGAAAGACACAGAATAACATTAAAAGACACTGAATAACATTGAATAACACTGAAAGACACTGAATAACATTGAATAACAATAAAAGACACTGAATAACATTAAAAGACACTGAATATTATTAAAAGACACTGACAGTTTTTTCTACTTAACCCACCCCACTTTCTACTTAACCCACCCCACCCCAGACACTGAATACCACACTGAATGTCAAATTTTTACATTGAATGTCATTAAAAAACATCATGTTTTTACACTGAATATCATTAAAAAAACACTGAATGTTGGATTTTTACACTAGAATATTATAAAAATTCACTGAATATCATTATAAATCAATGAATATTATAAGAACACTGAATGTCATTAAAAAACACTGAATCTCATAAAAAAACACTGAACATCAAAATTTTACACTGAATATTATAAAAACACTGAATATCATTAAAAAACACTGAATGTCATAAAAAAAATTATACAAAAAAAAAATTAAAAAAATTATATCGATTATAGTACATGAAATTATGTTGGGTCTGCATCTCCAACATCCACTACCAGAGGTTCCAAACTATTCGGGTCCTCGTCTTCGGGTGCAAATAAGTAGGAAACAGAAGCATAGAGAAGTCGGGCTTCTTGTACACAACATCAGAAATAAAGTTAGAATGTGTGCTACTTCAAGTATGAACTACTACAGAAATAATGTTAGAATGTGTGCTACTTCAAGTATGAACTACTACAAAAATATCCAAGACAAGATATACATCATTGATAACACTTGTACAAAATACATAAACACAAGACTCTCTCGGAGCAATAAAAAACGAAGAAGTATCAAACATTAAGGCAGACCCAAAAGTGATGCATTTTCCGAAAACTAATTGATTAACCTTTATCCGGTAAAGTTTTCAGCCTAATACCCTCCTGCATAAGTTGCAAGAGACGTCTTCAACTTGTACCTAAAACATGACTAAAGCTTCCCATATAATCATAGCATTCTATTTCCAAGAGACCTCTAGTAAATGAAACATATATTTGAACAGATCTTTTAACTAGAGGGCACGATGACATAACTAATAAATGTATAATCGCAAAATCCTAGAAATCACAAACAAAAGTAGCTGCAAACAAACGTGAAGGTACACACAAGGGGATTTAGTCGAAGGCGTTTCAGCACTCCCGAGCATCCGCCCAAGCGCTCGTGTGACTTCATTGACTCCGACTGCAAATTCTTGCTGAAAAAATTCCAACAGTAGTGTGGATTCACTTCAATTTTCATGTCTAGAAAAATGACAAGAACATCAAAACGAATACAACAGAGGTAAAACCTTGATCCAAAACTTGATAGGAAAAGCTGCGTCAATAGCTCTTCCCGATTCAATCTCCCTGCTCCAACCAGTACAAAAAAAAAAAGGAATTTAATAACAAAAATTGAACAGAACCAGAAGCAACGCACAACTATTTATCGGCAATGGTAACTACTCAGCACCTTCGAATCGATTTTGAGAAAACGAGTGAGGGTTTCACCAGAGCTTTCTCTTCGTTACCTGCAACAACGAGGTGCGAAATCAGAAATTCGTCACATCTAATTTCTGGTTATGAGCAACAACAAACAATTAAGAACTAAAAAAATCATGTGATAGAACATGATTTTTTTTTTTTGAAATGAACCCCAATTTACACATTACCTACTCCTGCACATCAAAATAAAGCACGCTCATCTTAAACGCCAAGCTCCTACTAGCCAGCGACGTCGCAGATGTAGATCTACCAACAATTGCCAATACCAACAATTCGAACAGTTATACATCTAAACATTGGATGAATTAAAATCCTTCTTTACAATGGATTCCACAACCGTCACCCGAACTATAAAAAAAACTTATAATTTTAATAACATGAAACTTGAACCCAGATTCATCGTACACGGCTCCCTAACATCGAAAATTGAAATCGAATCAATCATGATTAAATTCTTCAAACATCAGAAACCAACACTGTGCGAAAACAATCAAAATTGAAAACCAGTACTCGCCTGAGATCGACATGTCGATATCGCTCGATTCTTTCTCGGCCGTGCCGGCGGCAGATTGAACGCTCGATTTAACATCCCAAGCAACGCACTCTCCGGCGGCGGCGACGGCTACATGGAGATCACGATCGACGTGATGGATGACTCGGTGGCGGTCCACAGCGTCAAGACTCGGAGCTGGCTGAACTCGCCAAGGGCTTGGCGAAGACGATGTCGTTGGAGTCGCTACTCTTTAGGAACGCCTCGTCCAGATTCCGCCATTTCTCGCACGAGCTTGAGCCACGCGTCCACGCGACGGAGCTTCGGGGCTGCTTCGATTTAGGTTTCCAATTCGGAGAGCGAACTTGTACCAGAGGTCGTGAGTGGGGAAAACGGAAGCTGATATGAGCACGCGATTCGAGAGATGAGCGGCGTACTTGGATTTGATGCGGAGAAGACGATCGGCGGGGGTTTCGTAGTCAGAGGACATTGATCCGGCAGAGCCGAAGTAATAGCAGCTGGATCGAGGCCGTGGATCGAGGCTTCATCACCTTCGCGATCTCGATGACGTCGTCAAGGGAGATGTTGCCGCTGTGTTTGAGGTTTTTCGTCTTCTTCCAGTCGCGCTCGGGCTCCTTGAGCGCCTTGATGACCAGGGCGGCGGCGGAGGGGAGGGACGATGGTGACCTTGGCCTGACAATTTCTTCGGGTGAGGAAGGACAACGGTTGCGGTGAGGAAGGAGAATGGGTGCAGATTGGAATTTGGGGGAGAAAGGGTATTGAGGTCTTTGCACATTTTAGGTGGCCTAATTGTCACGCGTAATTTCTCGAAAGCCTTATTGCCGAAAAAATGTTGAAAAATGGCCTTATTACCATTTTTCCCTAATTTATTTTTTTGCTTTCCTATTAATTTGAAATTATTTTAATAATTTCTTATAAATTTGTTGTTTTTTTGGTAGATTGTTTTTGCCCCGTTAATTATTTTTTTTTGTTTTGCACAGTTAATTTTAGTTTTTTTAATCAATTTTTTTTTTATATGATATCACATAATTCTAGGGCCGGGCGCGGGCCGGGCCGGTCCCAAAATTTTTAGGGACCGGCCCAAAACCCGATTTTTCGGTTTGGGCCGGTCCGGGTTTTTTTTTAATGAAGGACCGGCTTGGGACCGGGCCCGACGGTCCGAGCCGGGTTTTCAGGCTTTTCGGGCCCGGTTTTTTAATTTTAAAAATATATTTTTTATTATTAAAATTAATTTTTTATTAATATTTTTTATAAAAAAAAATAAAATTTTAATTTTTAAATGATATTATTATATAAAATATTTATAATTAAAATTTTTTAAATTGAATTATTAATTAAAAAATTAAAAAATTATATAAAATATATATAATATTTATTAAAAATTTATATAAAAATAAAAAAACGGGCCGGTCCAGGCTTTCGGTCCCAATTTTTTTTGGGACCGGCCCGGACCGACTTTTTAAATTTCGGTCCGAGCCCTTGGCGGGCCGGTCCTAAAAAAAATTGGGACCGGCCCGTGACGGGCTTTTTTCGGGTTTTCAATCCGGGCTTTCGGGTTTTCGGGCCGAAACGCCCAGCCCTACATAATTCTATTGTTTTCTTCCCAGATTTTTTGGACGCAAATATTGTTTTGTACGGTAAGTATTTTTTGTTGATTTATTATTTATATATAATTATTTATATAGAGTGATATCAATATGAAGTCAAAAGCAAATACCGAAACACATTTTGATACAAAAGCAAATTAAAGAACCCAAATAATAAGTTGTCTTGTTTAGTCGAGGTCGACGAGGATATATGTAAGATAGATAATCCTAGGGTGAAAGTTTGATAGCCTTCTGGTGGGTAGTGAGGCTTGCCCCCCATCAGCTCACGAATGGACTTGCGAGGGTAGAACTTGTCTAGAATGGATTCTAAATCTGAGGAGAGGTTTAATGTAAGTTTGTTAGATACATACATACCTCATCGAGAGACCATTAATAAGCACAATAAATAAACTAAACTTCTTACGAAACGATGTAGCAATTACTAGTGTATTACGGAGTAGTATCTAATTAATCATCACTATATAGTATAGTAATATACACCATATATATTGAAAGGAAGAAAACTGAACCTTGAGGAGCGATGGTCTTAGAGGTGGAATCATCCTTTTTGCCTGGAACTGCACAGGAAATTAATGTAGTACCTTTTGTGTAGGGGCGGTGTGTATCCATTAGAGGAAGATGAAAGAAATGAAAAAAAAAACGAATAAATCGAGCCTCGTGTTCAACACGATTTCCTTAAAACAAATTCGTCCTCTACGGGTACGATTGTTTCCCAGGATACAACGATTTCTAAGCAAAACATTTGCTTACGGCGAACTGAGATGTTGCCTGAAAAATATCACCGGGAGGTCAAAGAAAGAAGGATAACAAAGAAAAGACGAGAGCGATTGCTCGGAATATGTCTGTATATTCTCAATATCTTCATGTTCATTTCTTTCTCGTCGTATTCGAGTGCTTCTCGATTCGAGTCGTCTCTTTTTGCAGCCCACTCGACTGCTCTTATATAGGGATAGTTGGAGTCGAAGGTTCATTGAACGTGGACCGTTTGACTACAAAACGTAACGTCCAACATTCAATCACCTAATAAGTATGAATTAATACTATTAATTCAATTTAATTAAAATTCAATTTGTAACTTATTGTAATAATAATAATCTCATATTATTATTATATTATTACTTAGGATAATAAAATAAAATAAGAAATGTGGATCATAGATACTCCTCTATTTATCTACTACACTTGCACATTTTTCTATTAAAATATTTTATTTCCTTTAGAATACTCTTCCAATTCATAATTTTGGTTATATCCTTGAAAATTAATTTTTCATTTATACTACTCGAAATTGAGCTTATGAAATATCAAATCGAAGCTCTCTACGAGACACTCATTTTCCAACAATTAATAATGGATTAACTTAATTTGAGGAGCTGAGCTAATAACTAATTCGATCGATGATACGTACCAAGTGTAAAAGTGCCGCGATTGGTTTGAACTATAATTTTGCCATTTTCATATGATATCTTTGGTCCTCCTGCATTCCAACAATATACATAATGAATTAAATAATACTCTTCGATCACAATTAATTAACAATCAATAACTATACTACTCCACATGCATATATCAAAATAGCCGATTTTAGCTGCTTAATTAATTGATTTTGTTATTGATTTCATGGATTAGAACAACAAACAATAAAACCTAGATCAATCGATACGTATCGGGATCCGACGACGACATACTCTACTTTGTTTGGCGACCAAGTAGAGTTGATTTCAATATAGGAGATGAGACGAGCGAGGGGAATTGAGACTCGATCGGTTTGCTTTGTGCCCATTTACCAAATAATTGAGAACCTGCAGCCCAATACAAAATTTTTTCTAAAATTAATTTTATGAAATTATTTAAATAATTAATTTATATTTTGTAGATAATTAAAAAAATTGATTTTAATTTTTTTATTAAATAATTAATACTACTACCAATGTAATCATTTATTTAAAAATTTAAACTGTGTGGACGATATTATTATTATTATTATTATTATTATTATTATTATTATTATTATTATTATTATTATTATTATTATTATTATTATTATATTATTTTTATTTTTCAATATTAATTGACAATTTTAAAAAGTATTACTAAAATTGACAATGGTAAAAAATATTACCAAAATTTGATTAATACAATAAATTTGACATTAATGCATTATCAAAAATTAATTTAACCTATTATTTTTTTGATAATATTAACAATTAAAATAATTAATTTTGTTTTTATTTATAATTTTGTAGTGTGAACACAATAATATTAAACCTTTTCTATTCGTCCATATGTAATTTAGAGATCCAAAAATTATATATGTATAGATAACCTAAATCGCTTTGCTGATTTCTTGTTAATTTTTTCGATGTCGTCTTCAACCAAAATGTGTCCCAAGATTCTTGATGATGTTTAAGATTTCTTTTGTATCCAATTATTTGTCATCGCTTATTCACTTAATAAGTAGTTTATTTTAAAATCGATTGATTTCCCAATCAAAATTGGGCTAAAACTAATTTAGAATTAGGAATGTCTATTCCCGCCTATATTTAGGTTACATTACATAGTTATCATCCTATGAATCTTGGGCTCGAAAGTCAACCCGTTGACTAATTGTTGTATATCAAATTAATTATATACACCTAATTAAACTAAGTTTATGGTTAGGATTAAATTGATTAATAGCTAGACCAATTTAGAATTAGGAATGTCTATATATATGTTACATTATTTACATTGTAACATAATTCGTAAATCATCATCCTAACTCCTAAGCCAACGACCGATCATACTATCATCATATCGATCATGGCCATCGATCATCTCGTTCTCCAATATTGTAACCCTTTCCAAGAACAAATTCTACGAAGGAGTCGAGTTGACGACGGATCAGCGGGGATCTTCAAGTTGTCGGGCGGCTTGTTCGAAGAGGTCGTGATTGCTCCTCAAGAGCACGTTGATTCGGACCCAATCCTAGACGAAGAATTTCTAAGGACTTATGTACCCGGAGAAGGAGTGTCTGACTCATGGCCAAGCGGTTTGTCTAAAGAAGCCGTCGATCGATACCTTGTAAGAAAAGATCGACCTCGTTCGCGGGGCCCGGTTGGGGATCGCGATATATGCGTAGTGTGCCAAGACACTTTGTTACAAAAAGAAAAGATTGTCGGCACCCTTGACTGCGGCCATGATTTCCACGTTGTCTGCATCAAGCAGTGGCTCAGGCGGAGGAATTTATGTCCGCTTTGCAAATCTAAAGAGATTCGTCCGGAGGAGTAATAGTTTTTTTTTATTGTAATTATTATTGTTTTCTACGAGTTAAAAAAACTAGTATTTTATGTGATAGGAAAAGAAAATATTTGCCTCACTAAAATATTTTATTGATAACACAATATATAGAGTACAAGGATCGTAATATAAGGAAATACGATAATTACAAAAAGATATGGTAAATCACTAATGATACGTAGAATCGCTAATTATCTTTAATACCTCCGGCAAGCGAAGCGAAGCGTGGGATGTGGGACGACGCGAAGCTTGGATCGAAAAGTTTCAAACAAGGGACGCGAGAGACTTTTGGTGAAGACATCGGCGAGCTGGAGACGAGATGGAACGAAGCGAGTACTCAAGCGTCCAGCTTCAACAAGTTCTCTAACGAAATGACAATCAATGTCAATATGCTTGGCACGTTTGTGGGAGATTGGATTCTGAGTAAGAAATAGTGCACTCTTATTGTCACTTAGAAGAATAGGTGGTGTCGATGGGAGAGCGTGAAGATCACGGAGTAGGTTACAGACCCAAATTAATTCAGCGGATGTGTTAGCCAAAGCGCGATACTCCGATTCACAACTAGACCGGGACACAGCAGGTTGTTTCTTCGCACTCCACGAGACGAGGTTCGGACCGAGGAAAATGACGTAGCCGTACGTGGAACGTCGAGTGTCCAGACAACGTGCCCAGTCGGCATCTGAGTAGCCTAAAAGAGTTGCTGCACCTGATGAGAAAGAGAGGCCATAACTAAGGGTACCCTTTACGTATCGGAG
>JACOMQ010004623.1:0-18167 GCA_014843705.1 Euphrasia arctica
CGACGAAGAGAGTGCAGTAAGGATCGCCGATGACTTTAAGGTCTCCAAATGGGTCATCTTGAAATCAAATTGGATAAATTTAGGGTTTCAATAATGATGAAATTGATAGAATTGAAAATTAGGGCGATAGAGGAGAGTAGTTACAAAGAGCGGCGTTTGAACAGAGTAGAGCTTTGTAGACACCGTTGTCGTGGGGGAGAATGTCGG
The DNA here is from genome assembly GCA_014843705.1 of Euphrasia arctica. NCBI lineage: Eukaryota > Viridiplantae > Streptophyta > Magnoliopsida > Lamiales > Orobanchaceae > Euphrasia > Euphrasia arctica. The sequence continues at coordinate 208 of JACOMQ010004623.1, forward strand.
ATGGTATGCTTCGGTGTATAACACTGAATTCAGGTTGTTGCGGCTCATTTTCGGACTGCTGGAGCTTCGAGGAAGGTTGTTAAATTTAATGAAATTATTTAAAACGAATTATGAAAAGGATTTACCTACGACTTCTTCGTCGAAATCGTTCGATTTCACTGAGGTCGTTCCGAAGGTAAGCTGCAGCGATATAGTTTGCCTGAGTTGATTCCAATTACATTGTTCAGCAGCACAATTGAAGGAAGGGAGGAAGAAGTATATATGAATCGGCTCGAGCGCGTGTAAAAGAGCTGCGATTTGACGGTCGGCGGTGCCTTGAGAGCGGTGGAACAGTGAACTGGAGAGAGAATTTTTTTGGGGTGTGAGAATGGCGGATCGATAGAGAATTAGGTGGGTCAATTGACCTAGAGATGACGTAAGCAATTGAATTGAGGTGGGTCAATTTTTTTTATATGTCGGGCCGGGATCTAGATGATTATCTTACTCTCAGGTGTAAGATATACGTTCTCGTCTAAATGGTCTTGTACTCCAGTTGTATAAATTGGACTATTTATAATAAATAAGAAAAGTAAAAAATTAGGTAAATTTTGTCGAATCTTATTGTCGAATCTCACATCTTTTGAATGTGTTTATTTCACGGCAAATATCAATTCGTCCACGGCGAATGTGGATTCGCCCCGGCGAATGTTGATTCGCATGTCGAATGTGTGTCGAATGCGATTCGTTCACGGCGAATATGAATTCGCCCCGACAAATGTTGATTCGCATGTCGAATGTGTGTCGAATGCGATTCAACATGCCGAATGTGCGTTAAATTAAATTAAAATCACTAAAATAATTTTAAATAATAATTTAATTTTGCTTTTATACTAAAAAAATATTTATATAGCAAAAATATAATTACACAAATAAAATCTATAATTATAAATTTTATATTTGAAGAAATATATAAAAATATATAATTCTAACATTAATATTAAATAAATTTTAAATAAAAGGGACATATTTGATAAAGGGAAATGTCTCATATTTGTTTATAATTAAATATCTCAACTTTTCCTAATTATAATTAAAAGTAATTACCATAATTATCCTTTTTAATTTTTAAAAATAAATTTAAAAAACACTGCAGCGGTTTAGTAAACAAAACTTTATGCAGATCCATCAATATTTACGTACTTGTTAAAATTACGTACTTGTTAAAATGATAAGTAGAGTTTGTGTTAAATACAACACTTTGTACTTGTTAAAATTATGTACTTGTTAAAATGATAAGTAAAGTTTGTGTTAAATACAACACTTCTTTAAATAGAGTTTTATTTGAATGCTATGTTTTCATTCTTTTTTAAATTAAAAGAAAACATTGGAGACCAATTGACCATAGCAAATATGTTTTCATTGTTTTTTAAATTAAAAGAAAACATTGGAGACCAATTGATAATACACATTAGCAAATTCACAATTACCTTTTGAGATTTATGAATCTGAATTTTATTATGTAAAATTTATATTTGATTTTAAGGGGTATTATAGTAATTAAAATTTTTAAGATATATATTTTATTATAATTACACAAATAACGGGTGAGCATTGGTCGGTTCAGTCATCGACCGAATCAAATTTTCTTAACCAACTTAAAAACCAAACTAATTTGGTCGGTTAATTAACTAACTAAATTATATTAAAACTAATAAAAAATCAAACCAAAATTTTCGGTTGGATTTCAGTTAATAACCAATATCAAAAATAAATAAAACAACAATACAAAATCAAAAATCATGTCATGAATTCATAATAACGCCAAAATTCAAAGTTTAAAAAATTTAATTCATAATGATATTTTTTTACTATTATGATATATTATTAATAATAATTGAAATTAGTGGAAAATTGAAAGATGCATTGGACAATGGACCATACAAACACACACACGCTGACACGCGCGCGCGCGCACACATATATATATATATATAATATTTCAATTTTCAGTTATTCAATCGGTTTATCCGTAAAATAATTGAACCGAACCGAAAAATCAATATTTCTAAATTTTAAAACTATATCCAAATCGATAACCAAATAATCAAACCGAAATGCATATTTTGGTTTGGTTCAATCTATTATTCTGGTTATAACCGAAAAGTGCTCACCCCTAAACAATAATACCCTAATAAATATAATTTTAAAAAATCTTAAAACTTAAATGTGAAGTTTATTTTATTAGGTTTAAATTCTAATTTAAAAACCAAAATGTCCCTTTTCCCAAATATTTTTAAATATAAATAGAATTATTTATTTAGTCGGCTTCGTTCAAAAAAAGGACCAAGCCCGGTCAAAGCCCATCAGATCATTGGGCCTTGCCGAAAAGGCCTGAATCTTCTTGGGCTTCAATATTTGTGGCCAAGCCAAGCCAAGCTTTATGTTCGGGCTGGATGGGCCGGCTCAACGGGCCGGGCCTTGATTGACGGCTCTACCCCACTAATGTAATTAAGTGCGCCTTAAATGATTCACGTGTCCTTACAAAATACTGACTCTCGTGATTCACATTTTCTCACTATTTAAAGCCTGAAAGGTACAACACAAACATCAATGCAATATATATATAATTTAATACTATAATTAATTGAGATTCTGATTTTATGAATATCCATATATATATATATATATATATATATATATATATATATATAATTTAATACTATAATTAATTGAGATTCTGATTTTATGGATATCCATAATCGACACTAATCTTCTAATTATCTTTTTTTTTTTTTGTTTCATCTGAAATATTTAAAATTTTATTATTTAAAATATAATGAGAATAATTATAACACAAAAACACAATTTCTTGATTTTCGTATTTTTTGCATGATATAAAATAATTGATACACTTTTTTTAGTCTTCCACTATAATTAACATACCTACAAAAATTAACTTTTTCATTTTAAAATAAAATTTTACTTTTACTTTATTTTATTAATTTTTAAAATTTATTTAAAATTATTTTAATTTTTAATTTAAAAATATATTTTTATTTCTTATTTTTTGATAGAAAAAAAATAAAAAATGGAGTTCCATTTTTCTTATATATGTATTCAACAAATTGTGTCTAACTTTGTTGAGATTATTTTTTCATAAAAAATAAAATAAAATTTATTTTTCTTATTTTTGTATCCAACAAATTGTGTCTAATTTTATTGAGATGGAAGGAATACCGCTTTCCTTTCTAAGTACTTAATCACAATAACACATACGAAATTCATCATAAGTACTTAAGTTGAAGAAGAATGTCTACTGTAGTAATAGCTCACACTACATTATTATATATAATTGTAGTACTACTACGTACATTTATCCTTAGATATATGCACTAGAAGGGCAAGTTAAGGAGGGAGGGGTAAAATGTATTTATGTTAAAAAAAAATTAAAGTGTTCATATCAAGGTAAAGAAATGGTGCATATATATTTGGGTCTAAAGACAATATATAATTAGTGGAAAAAATATTATATTTATCTTTTCATTACAATAATATTCTCTCAGTCTCACAAAATTGTGTCTGCTTTTATTTTTTAGTTTTATTGATATCAATACCTTTTCATTCAATTTATTTATTATAAAAAACTATTTTTTCTTAAAACATGCTATATTTTTTAAGGTAAACGTCCGCAACTCCTTGTAAGTTTCCTTCAAATAATTAATCGCATTAACACTAACACCCGACATTCATCGAAATTCATAGTGAAGTTGAAGAAGAAAACAATGTTTACTGTAGTAATAGCTCATACCTCGGCTGCTCTTAACATTAAGCCAAGGAAACATCTTACAACCATTGTTGATCACACCAAACCATCAGAACTCTTCATGTCGTCTGGCTGCAGGCTCCCACCTTGCTCCAAGAATATCCGATGCAACGTCGTCAAGTCTCGTGATCACGATCAAGTCTCGACTATGCGAAGGTGTGGAAATTACAAGCCTCCCATTTGGGATTACGACTTTATTCAGTCCCTCAGCAGTGAATATACGGTATGTATCTTCGTCTTGTTTCAATTATCGATGAAAATTAAATGCCCAACGATATATATATATGTACACCTTTTAAAATTAAATGAAATTATTTTTACTTTAAAATACAATTTTACTATTCTTTTTCAGTTGCTGAGCATTGAATATACAGGGTATGGAGTGTTCCAATTAATTAATACTTTGGAATCTGTATATGCAGGAGGAGAGATACTCCAAGAGGGCATCTGAGCTTCTAGTGAAGGTAAATTCTACGTTTGACGAAAAAGTTACTGTGGTCGACGTTCAAGTATTGGAGTTCATCGACGACTTGCAAAGGCCGGAATATCTTACCACTTTCAATCTAAAATCAATCGAATCTTAAATACCGTACACGACCATCTGGAGAGACATGACGAAAGGGATTTGTATTCGACGGCTCTTGAATTCAGACTCTTGAGACAACATGGGTTCGACATCTCTCAAGGTGCTAAAACTAGTTTTATAGGACTATAAAGTTAATTATCGCCCTGTTATAACTTCATTTAATTTCCATTCAATATTATCGCAGACGTATTTGATCGTTTCAAGAACGACGATGGCGACTTCAGGGCAAGCCTTGGGGAGGACACGAAAGGATTGTTACAACTCTACGAAGCTTCCTTCCATTCGACGAAAGGAGAAAAGACCTTGGAGCTAGCTAGAGAATTTGCCACAAGTAACCTGCACCGACAAATGGAGGGCAATATCGGAATTACGGATGATTACCTTTCGTTATTGGTGCGCAAGGCCTTAGAGCTCCCCCTCCATTGGAGGATTCAAAGGCCCGATGCAAGATGGTTCACGAGTGCCTATGAGAGGAGACCGTATAATACGAACCCCGTCGTGCTCGAGCTCGCAAAGTTGGACTTCAACATCGTGCAAGCGACACAACAAGAAGAACTTAAACATGTTTCAAGGTGATACACTTAAATTAATTAAACACTAAGCTAATTATTAATGTCTATGATAGATCAAGAAGATTGTAATGCGTGTTTAGTCGTTTGGTTATTATAGATGGTGGAAGGAAACATGCCTAGCTGAGAATCTGCCCTTTGCAAGGGACAGAGTTGTGGAGTGTTATTTGTTGACCATCGGTGAACTTTGTCAGCCTCGATATCGGCATTCAAGAATCATGGGTGCAAAGGTGAATGCTTTGGTCACAACGATTGATGATATGTTTGATGTCTACGGCACTTTAGAAGAACTAGAACTATTCAATGATGCTATTCAAAGGTAATTACAACTATTGGCAGAGATCGAGGATATAGAATGTATCGTACGCTTGATGTTATTTAGTTTTTTTTTCAGATGGGATATCGAAGCAATGGAAAACCTCCCGGACTATATGCGAATATGTTATCTAGCGCTCAACAACTTCATCGACGAGATGGGGTACCATGTTCTCAAAGAACAAGGATCCCTCATCATCCCACATTTAAGAAAATCAGTAAAACTATATCTTCATTACTCTCTTTTTTACTACTATTTGATAATGTATAGTATTAATGAGGTGTTCTACGGTATATAACAATAGTCGATCAACCGCTGTTGGCAGTGGGCAGATTTATGCACAACATATTTACGAGAGGCGAAGTGGTACTCCATGGGGTACACACCAACGCTGGAACAATACATCGACAATGCATGGATTTCCATATCGGTTCCCGTAATGCTATGCCATGCATACTTCCTCGTGACGAATCCAATCGAAGACGAGGCCGTTCAGAGCTTGTTTAAACACGACAACATTGTTCGATCTTCTGGAACGATCGCGCGCCTTGCAAATGATCTAGGAACTTCACCGGTATGTATACACTCTTATACATCAATTCTTAACAATGAATGATGACATGATCAATTTAATATATTTCATTATTGATTAGGACGAGATGAAAAGAGGTGATGTGCCGAAGTCAGTACAGTGTTACGTGAATGAAACCGGTGCTAGTGTAGAAGAAGCGCGGGAATTTGTCAAGCGTATGATACACGAGACGTGGGAGAACATGAATCGAGAACAAGTTTCGTCAGATTCTCAACTCTCGCAAAATCTTGTTAGAGTGGCAGTTGATTTTGGCAGAATCGCGTTGCATATATACCAGCATGGAGATGGACATGGGATTCAGAGTCCTCAGACCAAGAACCGTATTTCGAGTTTGCTGTTCGAGCCTGTGGTTTAGAGACATTGATCATGTGTATGGTATGGTGCAGTGACATATATTCTCAAACCTTGTTCAAAACCATTTGGTCTTGCATTTGGAGTGAATTCTTTAAATAAAAATGGGATTAATCTTAAGATTGTCTAGTTTTCTGATATCCTGATCTTTACATCAAAGACACAATACGCGACCAAATAATAGTATCAGAGGTAAACCTCCAGATAAAAACATCGGAATTCAACCTACAAATCTACAATCAACGAGTTAATGCTCTGGCATAGATAAAAAAAAAAAAAAAAAAAAACGAAGAGGGAAGAAATACATTTTCCTACAACTAAGTCTTAGACTGTTAAACAGAGTTGTCAATATTCCAACAACACATCAGACGGAATGGTTCAACTATATTGGACACTATACAACATACAACAAAGTTGGATTTACTTTTTAGTAAAACAACCCTGTTTCGCCTAACTGAGAAAATACGCAAAGCGGTTGAATTTGGAATAGGTAGAAAGATATTATAGCTCACTTTTAAATGTGGCTCGTCCAGGGTTGAATCTGGCCACAGTCGAACAAAGGAATCAAACATCTTCAGGAAGCAACATTGACTCGAGTTCTTCTCTACGTCGCTTAAGGTCCTGCAAATCGTTTGTGTTAATATACATGTTGCCTACATTTCTTCAGGGATAGTTACAAAAGGTATCCTCGAGAAGTTTCATCTAATTACTAAAAAAACACCACTTTCAAAATTTAAAAAAAACACCATGGGGTTTGACAGTCATAAAGTGAAGGGTCTAACTGTAATATTTATATATGTGAAGGGGTTTATGATATGATATTTGCATATAAACGGGTAAATATATGAATAAATTATGGGATACTTGCAGTATTGGAAGATAGACCTTTTTATTATTGAACAACCCATAATGATTGGCACGGACAAGATTCAAAATGTAACATCATCAAAAATTAACAATTACCTCAAGATCCCTTATTGCTTGATCCCGGGAAATTTCTTTTTTCTGGCGAGCACGTTTGAGCGCTCCAATGCACAATACTCCCTGAAAAACATCCAAAATAATAAATAATATAGATAGAGTTTACTACACCTTCAATTGATTTAGAATATGAAACTGCAGCAACAGGCCAAATTCTTCATCAAGACAAAAGGTAATTATGGGCCATGACAGTTAATTATCATAATGACACAAACAAAGGGCCGCCAACTTTGAAGTCCATATATAATAGTAACACTATACAAAAAAGAGTATGGTACTATTAAGAAAAATCTAGTCTCGTTTACAATCAGCCCATCCCATATCCAGTCTAACCTAACTCACTTCTTGTTCCTTTTTTTTAGCCTACAAAACCCATGTGGCATGCATCCTTTTAATTTTAAAACATAATTCATGCTAAATATGCATAATGGTATATAATTCTCATTTTTCTCCGGGCACAAGTTCAATAAGTTGAGAGAAAAAATATGGTATTAAGAAGAGACTGAAGAGTAGAAGACAATATAGCCCACTTTATGGTCAATTTCTAGATCTGCCCCTGATATAATTTTACAATACCAGAAGCATACTATTACAAAATAGTAGGAGCAATTCTAGGTTAAACTTACTGATATAATGTAAACCACGCCACAAGCAAGGAGCAGGTAACTTGCAATGCTCTGGAGAAGGAAAAGGTCTTCATGATTCTTCAAATATTCAGGATAAGCTCTGGTCATAACTGCAACACTGGAATAACCATATTTTAAATTTCAAGTTTTCAACAACCTAGAAACATTGCTTATAAAGTTTTAATGTGTTGCGAACTGGGAAAGTAAAAGAAACGTCATTATGTTTAGAGTTTCTCAAAACATAAAAATGGGGCAAATAGAGATATATTTATTTTTACTCACTATCAAATATGACTTATGAGCAAGCACTAGCTATCATATTTTTGTTATGCACCGAAGAAGACAAAAAACAGACCGATGAGCGATTTAGGACTCAATTTCAATCATAATATATTCAATGCCAAAACGACACTAATAATTGCAAAACCAATTGATCTTACAAGATCTGAAGCATTCCCCTGCCCGCCCAATACTCTAAAACCTGCAAAAACAAATTGAAATACAATATTGGTGAAGATTTAATACATGAACATATGGATTTGGATACGATAAAACAAAGTTAAGAGTGAGGCCATAAGAAAATCTTCCAAGTGAAGTATGTTTTAACTTTTACAACCCCATCATATCAAATTATATTATGATCCAACAAAATCAGCAAATCCAGACAGGGATTACAATATTCGAACCAAACTATCATAATCAATCTTTATATTCTCCTAGCATTGATATTTGAAAGCACAGTCATGCATCCCTCCAAATGGCAATCTAGAAACGTCAATAAGATGCAAATGTTCAAGATCACTCGAAGAAACATTTAAAGTATTTTACTCTCAGCTTCCTATTCTGGGTCTCTCGTGCAAGTGATTCCTCAAACATTTGTTGTAAGAGACATAATAAATGTAACAATTAAGAAGCTAGCATATTTGCATCCTGAAATCTGAATGGTATTATTTGTAAGTGGAGTACTCTATGTTTTTTGCTGTTATTGGTCACCAATCAGACAGACATACTTGAGCAGTTGGAAAAAAAAACTTATTATTTTTTATAAGCTTATGTATCCATGTTGTATCCATAACGTGTATCATAACTGGATACATAACGGTGATAGAAAATAACTCAATACAATCAAAACAACTCAAATATCACCCTTTGGAAACAAATTTATTTTCTTTGTTGTAGTAAATGTAATCAGTCAGTACCATAATTTTTATGCCACCAAGCAATTTTAATGTCTTAGAAATCTAAAATTTCCAATTGTCCAACAGAGCTAGCAGGGACTGTCAAACATATGCATACCAACATTAATAAATACAAACTTATGTTCAACCACCAAATCAGCATGTATGCACTATAACTCAAATCACCTCCAACGCAATAACTGTTTTAATTTCAAGCTCTGGTTTGACCAGTACTAATGAGTAACGACACGTAACTCGTAAGATGCACGAACGCGGCAACATGATTTTCACCAGTGTTAAATTACAGAACACCGTGTGTTATATATGATGGATTATACAACGATTGATTAAACGTTAGTCGCCATCAAAAAGTGTCGGCGAATCCACTAGCAGGCTAGAAGCTGAAATAGCCAAATAGGTGTCTTAAAAGCACGAGAGTAGAGAGCGAACCTTCCAGAACTTCATTACTATTTGCCACTCCGTCTCGGCGACCACCACAAATACAGCTATGACGACGGCGTAACACCGGAATATCCCATCAAATATCTACAACAGAAAAACAAAAAAATCAAACGCTCAACACATTTAACCTAACCCAAAGTAATAAACCTCCGCAGCAGCGTTGGAGAAGAAAACTTACATCGGATCCGTTCCTGAAAGATCGGACGGCGGAGAGAACATTGACAGCGATGCAGAGAATCGCGGCGAGGGAAGTAAGAAAACTAAAGCACCGACAAGCAATCAAAAAACCGTCGGGCCTCGCGCGAATCTGGCTGGGGGATTCAGGCGGAGACCGCGGCGGGTGAGATTCCCGCGAGCTCTCTCCCTCCATTACTCAATGATGGGAATTATGTGACTGGTCTTCGCGTGGAGAGAGGGTGAAGGGTTGGGCAACCAATGGAAATGGCGTGGTTGAATTGATTGAGCCGCCATGTGAATAGGCATCGTAATTTGTAACTTTTTTTTTTATTGAACTAAATCAAAAGACAGAAAAACGACTTCTTTATTTCTCAGCCACACGATCTATCCCACTACTATATATATATGGATGGATATGACTGGTTTTTTATTTTTAATTCATCCGTTCTTTTTTAAAAGTGATAAAACAAATATAATTATGCTAACCGATAGATAATCATATTTTAAAAATATATTAGTACTGTATTTCTTTATTTTTTAATTTACAACTATACAAATAATTAAAATTAAATTTTTTTTTTTTGGAATTTTAGAACCGCAAATAATAATATAATAAAAACTCTTTGATTATCATCTTATCCTTCTTCCTCCTCGCGACACCTCCCTTCAATCCACACACACGTACTAAGAGTAGTATTTATATATTTCTGTAATTATTTTTTCTGTTACTCACTTACTCCCGGTATTCAATGGCGTCGATGTGTCCGCCGACGTTTCAATCACCGCGCACGGACTCTAATCATCCCAAGCTCAACTTTGCCAGTTCCAGATTTGCCTCACCTAAGTTCGGTAAAAGGTCGTCGCAATCTGGGGTTCTTACTTCTAGGGTTTCTGAGTCCGCCTTCTGCTGCCGATGTCTCAATAGGAGCGGCGGAGGCGCCGGAGATAGCTCCGGCTCCGGAGATTCGTGGCGGTGGGATTTTGGTATCCACGAGACGGTTAGGAACGCGATTAAGAGGATTGATAATTACTTGAGTTCGTTTATGGATCAGGTAGTAGACGACGAAAGTCGGGTAGTCGCGGAGAATGGCAAAGAGGAGGATTGGGATTGGGAAAACTGGAAGAGGCATTTCGTCGAGGTTGATGAGCAGGAACGCTTCGTCTCGATTTTAAAGGTGGTTAATGTTTATTGATTTGATTTTATTAAAAAAAATCATGGGAATTTTGTTGAAGCTTTAGTGTTGTTCAATTTAATTCTGATCCTGCATAATGTGTCCTGCATTTCGGTTAGAATAAGAGTTTTCCTTTTCTTTTTCAATTTTGACGTGGATTGTTTTGATTCTCAACAGTCTCAGTTAGCTAGTGCAGTTGAGAGAGAGGATTACGAAGACGCCGCTAGGATTAAGGTTGCGATTGCAGCTGCTGCTACGAATGACACTGTTGGCAGAGTGATGTCTCATCTAAAGGTAGGGATTCTCCCTTATTCACTCCAAGTATTTTTAAGTTTTTTGTTTTTTCCTTTCTGTTAAAACTTCATAGGTTATTATACATAAATTCGAGCTTTTACGATTTCTTATAATTTAAGTGCAGAAATTCGTGGAGGAAGAGCGCTATGGTGAGGCAGCTCTTATACGTGACAATGCTGGTGCCGCATTGGTGAGTTAGCCAATAATGTTTAAATTTGATTCAATTGCGCATGTTGTGGCTTTTGTTTGTAGAGACACGAGCCCTTGATGTTTTTACTAGATTAGGAATAGTAATCTATCTTGGCTTCCCCTACCCTCCAAATTGATTGAAAAAATAACTGGGCCCCAAAAAAAATTGGTTGTCATATGTTTATTTAACCTTTGAGGTTTGAGTTTTTGAACCTGGTTTTCAGGTTGGATGGTGGGCAGGAATTTCGGAAGATGCTGATGATCCTTATGGTCGCATTATATGTATAAGCGTAGAGTATGGCCGATACATCGCTAGAAGTTACAGTCCCAGGTAAACATACTTTTCTTGTCCATTTTTCTTTGAATAAATTGTGTAGGAATTTGACCTTTTAGCATCCCGTTATAATTTTACTATCTTAGGAGGAAGAAATCATTTGTAGCAGAGATTGGTTGATGAATTTGCCCTGATATATAGTACTGATGCAACAGTTGAGAGCATTCTTGTTTGTACACGATATGCATTATTTTATTTGCCATGTGATCTTGCTTGTTTGTTATGTTGCTTTGAAATGTGTCCTTTATCCTATTTGTGTACTTATATTTTTCGGATTATCATTATCATCAAAATCTATATATTAGTAAGCCGTGAAATTTTGGAGTTTCTAATCTAAACTCATCAGAATCTTTATATAAAGATTTCCCGTGTTTTTTCTCAGTTTCTATTCTAAAATTCTTTGAAATACTTTTCCACACTCCTGTTTATATTCTTGAAAAACTTTCATTCACTTATTCTAGTATTTTTATTCACTTAGGATTCCATGTTACTAGTGTTCTTGCTGCTAGCCATTTATTTTACTGTACCTAAAAGACCTACAATTTCCTTTGTCCTCCTGCTGAATATTTTTAAAAGCAGGAAATAAGATTGCAGAATGGAGATCCTCTGCAGTTATATTTTCCTTTGAAACAATAATATATCTTTGGATTTTGGGCTAATTTATGAAGAATGAAATGTGGTTCTTTTTCTGACAATTTTATGATGAATGATAAGTTAGTTTGGTTTTCAGAATGTTGTGTATTCTCTCGGTTGGAAGAGGGAAATGAGAAAAGGTGTGTTTTTCATAAATAAAATGGTGTAGCTATTTTACATTATAACTTATTGAAGCAGCAAGTGCATTGATTTTTTTTCTTTCAACGAGGCTATTTATTTTCATAAGTTCATTATAATTTATTATTGGTATCCCTTCCATTCTTTAAGTTCTTCTTTCTTTAGGATCATGCTTTTGACTGATCTGCTCTCTGATTGTGTTTCTTGGCAGGCAGCTAGCCACGGCTTCAAGTGGTGCCCCCTTGTTCGAGATTTACCTTGCTGATAATAAGGAGGGAAATTTTAAGCAGCAGGTATCACCCTATTTGTCAAATTTCTCTATATTTTAATATGAGCATCCACGTGTGTTATGATACAAGTGTCGTTAATCGGTTCTAGTTTCTAGGTGTGCAACATGGTTCATTCCTTTTTCCCACTTTTTAATGTTCCTCTTGATGCTATAAATATAGATTAGTGACTTGACATAGTAGTTGCTTTGGCTTCGTCATTCTGTTACGACATTTTCATTAATATTGGAGTATAATAGTATTAGAAATATTCATAATCTACTATGGCTGCCTGTTTCTGCCTTTCTTGGTAGTGTTTTTTTTTTTTTTTTTGTGTGTGTGTGTGTCGAACTTCCTGTTCTATTTCAGATGGAAGTCCTAATCTGGATGGATTTTTTTAATTTTCTGCTTCGTTTCATTTTTCTTTTCCTTTTCTGGATGTATATTGATCAGGAATGTGTATATTTTTTCATGTATTGATTTAGAACGCTGTTTAATATTTAAATTGCCTGATGTATAAATCTTATGGATCATTTGATTAGGCGGTTTACTTAAAGCGCAAAAATTCCTCCCAAGATGTTCACCTTCCATCCTTCAATTCATCAGGAAGTTCCAGAACCCTTGATTCTCTTGATACAAGAGACAACAAAAGTAAACTATTCGAAAGAAGCTCAGAAGACACAGACAGTGAAGACGGGGAAGATGATGTCGGTTTCGATAATATATTAAGTGACATGATTCCTGGGATGAAGGTCAAGGTCTTGAAAGTAACAGCTCCAGTGAAGGTGGATATGGATATAATATCAAAGGTGATTGAACAGATACCAGATGAAGACGACGAAGAAGAAAAGGATTCCGGCTTAGAAGATGAGGATGCTGACGATGAAATTAAAAGTGAAAATGATGACGACAGCAGTGACATTGAATTGGATTCTACCAATGCCAGTGGAGTATCTGATGAAGACGAGCAGAATCAAATTGCAGTTGAAGTGATCGTTGGTGATGGGTTCATGCAGAAGATGTCGCGTGGTGCACATAAAAGAGAATTGATTCGTGTTCCGGCTAGGCTAGAGAAAAAGGGTCGAACATCATTTACATTTACCGTAGAGGAAGATGCTGATGAGTGTCCTTCTGGTGGGTCCGGGGAGTCGCTACAAAACAAAAGAGCTAAGCTTCAAACTCAACGCCCTGAACGTAGCATTGATCATGTTATGGTTGATCTTATGAAGTCAATTGGCAAAGGGAAAGTTCCGACAAAGGTTGGTTAAAAATCTGTAAATGTAGATAGAGCTGTCAATTTTACCAGGCCGGTTTTGAATGACCCTGGACCGTAGCTTCTTAGGCCCGGAAAAGTCTGAGCGTCTTCCCCTGGGACATTCCACTGTATTTTTTATCCTTGGATGGTTTGAGCCATGAATATGGTGGCTCAAAATAACTGACCGACCGAGCCGGCAGCCATGACCAATTTCGCTTGGGCCGGTGTGCTTGGGACGGGCTTCCCATTTGGCCATCTCTAGGCACTGTTATCCTTTATTTTGCTAGTGTTTTTCGAAATCCGTAATTTTGGCACCACTATCTTTTTATGTGCAGGTTCTGAAAGATGTCAGTGAACTAATTAATTTTACAATCAGTCAAGCTCGAAACCGTCAGCCGCTCTCTGGGTCAACAACATTTAGTCGCATTGAAATATCATCATCTTCGGATCCACTAAATGGTGATATTATTTTTCGGCCTTTTCTTTGATGGTGCTTGGAGGGAGATATATAACTAGCATTTTGCAGTTGCTCCTTCCTCACTGTAATTGTTAATTGCAAGTTGTTTCATGCGCTTACAAGCTGTTTATAGAAAATGTATTTATGTATCAGGATTGTATATTGGTGCTCATGGGCTTTACACTTCAGAAGTAATTCAAATGAAGCGTAAATTTGGTCAATGGAAAGATGAGGACAACTCAAAGAAGCCATCAAAAGTTGAATTTTACGAGTATGTTGAAGCTGTTAAATTAACTGGGGATGCTAATGTTCCAGCTGGGCAGGTAATTTACTCAAATTATATATATGCTTAGTTGATAGACCTAGATTGAATATATCACTATAATTAAGGTGCAGCGTGAGTTCTCACCTATTGAAAGAACCATATAATCTATTTATTTGCAGGTCGCATTTCGTGCAAAAGTTGGAAAAAGATATCAGCTTCTGCACAAAGGGATATTCCCTGAGGAGTTTGGTGTGGTATGCTGTTTTAATGTTTATATTTGAGTAATCCCTTCAATAATTTTCTGTTCTACTGTAATAAGTCGCATCTCCTTGCAGATTGCTCGATATAAAGGACAAGGAAGATTGGCCGGACCTGGATTTCAAAACCCTCGATGGGTTGACGGTGAACTTGTTATATTGGATGGAAAGGTTCGATATTTCGTAGTTACTTTGCTGTTGTTTCTTTATTACTCTTTTTTAAGTTTTATACTATTTCATTTTAATGTCGCTGACTTGCCTGTCTTGCCTACCAATTTTTGCAGTACATTAAAGGAGGCCCAGTTGTTGGGTTCTTATATTGGGCTCCTGAATATCACTTCTTGGTATTCTTCAACCGACTAAGGCTGCTGGATTGAGTTCTTGTTGTACATTAAAAATTCAGATATTCGTTCTTGCCTTCTTTTCTCTTGTAAGTCTGCTCTACATTTTATATCCCGGTTGGCTATTTGTTTAAAATTTCCTGAGCAACATGAGGTTGTGAGCTTTCGGATCACATGAATAGTTAGTGGTGAACGATTTATCATCGGTCCAGTTGATTATTCAAGTTGAAATTGAAAATCCTAATTTACTTAAATATCAGAATTCTTTTTTAGCACTTCGAATGGAATCTAGTGTTTCCTTTTCTTTCTATCATTATTTAGTTAGTTTTTCAGCTTATGATGTGATCATGGCTTTAATCGTTTCTCATTATCACTCTGGAGCTGGAATTTCTCAGCATTCAGTCGCACTGGCCAAAATCCGAAGTAAGTCGTGATTGATCGTCTGTTAGCACAAATACACAATGAATATGTGTAATTAGCCACCAATAGTTTTTGGATAACATGAACATTTAATAGGTTATAGACCATCTTTACGCTTTCCTAGTGTGTATGTATCATATGTTGTATCGCATATTACGTATATATGATTAGTTTTTTCCCCCTGATGTCACATTCTTATGTTAATACATACACTCGTCGTATTGAACTTAATGTCATTTATCTACTAGAACAACAGTCTACATTTATACATAGCATAGAATCATAGTTCACAAATACTAAACGGTAATTTAGAAGGTGCTGTAAGTGGCCCGCCTGGAATTAGAATTTTTCTGTTCATCTTGCCGACCCTTGGCCCTTTTCCTTTGTCTATCCATGTAAAGCTCTACATGATGCATCAGATCATGCATCCCCACACAATACATCAACGAAGAATCCAACAGTGGTATGAGAAAGTTTGGATTCGTATTTTTTTATACTTCTACAGTCTACGAGTCATTTACATGTGTATAAGAAAAGAATATCACAATGAAGAGAACAAAAATGAAGAATTGGATACCTCAAATTCAGCTTGCTCAAAATTTAGCATGAATGTCAATGCAAACAAACACACATTTTGAGAGAAGCAATTTAAAATATTGACAGTAAATAATCGACCTTATAAGTTTTTCAAAACACTTTATAAAATGTTTGAAACTTAATAAAATCATTTTTTAAAATAGCATATATATAAAAATTTAAAAATAAAATCTTAAAAGTACATCCTCTTTTCATATTTTAGAAATAAATATTCTCAGAAATTTTAACGAGAAAAAACATTTCGAGAAGTATCTATAGAAGATGTTTGACATTTTCTCGGAAACAAACCGTTTATTTATTTATTAACACGTGGAGGTTTTACATGTACTCGTTACACTTGATGATTGTCGGACCACCTCTCATTTCTATTTCTATATAAACAAAGGGAATAGGCTCAGCCAGTCACACACCAAGCCATTTCAATATTTTCTCTCTCCTAGGTTTTAGACTCTCAATTATCCAGAAGCCACCATGCCTCGCCGTAGCTCTGGTGGTGAGTTGTCGATTCAATTCCTTCCTTTTTTATTACCTCATTTGTAGATCTGAATCCATCTGGTTGTATTCCATTTGAGTTAGATTTTATACACGATAAATCGATTACTATGTCGATCCACAGCTATTGATATGTTTTAGATTTGGGCTTCAAATCGAACGTTATATGTGTGATTATTTTTTATTTGGCTGTTTGTTAATTCGTCCATGATTGCTGATGTTAGCTCAGGTGGTTAGGTTGATGGGTATTGGGTTTTTGATGGCAGATGTTTAGTTTTCTATTTTCTTTACTCCTTTGGTTTGCTGTTGTTTGGAGGATTGAGTTCGCTTTGTTTTTAAAGTGATTGTTTTTCATCTGAAATAGTCGATTTCTACCTGGCTAATAGATTGCTAGCTGAAATGGAGAAGCGTTGTCGGTTTAATCTTTTCACTTCCTGTAAGAGAAGGATTTTTCTGATCATTTAACTAGCTAACAATCAGCTTTGCTTTTATTTTTTTGGGTAATTGCTAGTTTTGGGACCCAAAGAATCAATTTTTTGGGAATCCGAATTTGTATCTGAAATTTCATTTACCATTTTCAATTGTTAGTGTACCTTGATCACTTGTTTTAAATCAACCCCAGTTCCAACTCTGTCAAGATGGAATTCTTGTTGTATAATAATAATTGGTAGTATGTTATAGCGATGTGACGAGAATTGTCATTTGTCATTCTTTTCTTATTTATATATAAGCCCATGGTTATGTGCTTATGTAATATATGTAAAAGTAATGCTTAATGAAGTTGGTGTGGCTATGTATTTGTACACTCTTATAGCTTTATATTGTACGTGTACTCTAAATTAGCACGACACTTTAAAAATCATTGACTCATTTTCTGTTGAATTGAATTTACAGGAAGACCACGCCCATCCCCTCGTCCTGCTCCAGCACGTAGCCCAGCCCCCCAAACAGGTGCTTGTGCTTTTCATTGCTACATTTTTGTGTTAGTGTAAAAGTTTGCTGGCTATTCTTCTTATTTGAATGAGCGTAACATTTTTTTTTTCATCTACCTGTTTCTATTGTCATCTCTATTATTCCGTAAATTTATTTATAAGCATACATGTGTTTCTGCCTAGCTCTTATTTTGGCCCATCATCTGTGCAGTGAACCATGCTCCTCCTCCGGCTGTCCAAGGAAACACTGGTGGATCTGTTCTTGGAGGCATTGGTTC
>JACOMQ010004624.1:0-18166 GCA_014843705.1 Euphrasia arctica
ATGGAAAGACCTTGGGCGTCGTGGGTGTTGGTAACGTGAAGTTGAAGACGTCGTTTGGGCAGACGTTGAAGCTGTCGAATGTAAGGTGTGTGCCGAAGCTGTGGGGGAATTTGATCTCGGTTAGCCAGCTTGAGAGGGGCGGACACAAAGTTACATTTGAGAATGGGTCTTGGAAGGTGTCAAAGGGTGCGATGGTTATTGCTCGTGGTCAAAGGACGGGTACCCTTTACACTACGACTTGTTGTCGTGATATTGGTGTGGCCGACGACACCAATGAGCCTGAGCATTGTGGGCTAGGTCGTATGAGCGAAAGAAGACTGCAGTCAAAAGTGAGTTCGGAGGAACCTCATATGGATCGGATTCCGTGTCTCGAGAAGCAGAGAAGAGTACGATTCTCGGTAGCCGAGAGAGAATCGGAAGATGGAGAGCTGAGATATGATTTGGGAGATTTTCAGGTAGATGTGGCCCATGTAGACCAACCGGAGGAGGTCTCAATGTTCAATCATATGCTTTCAAAGCGAGACGACGTAGCAATGTTGGCTGAAAATTCGAGCAATAGGACAATGAGAAACGAGATGAGCTCGTTATTGTCAAAGAGTAACTCGTTGGTAAGAGACGAGGTAATGCATTAGGTTAAGTCTTCTTGCGACTCTGCTGAAAAAGGGCTTATGAAAATTTCGAATAGCATTGTTGAGGAGTCCGACATTTCCCATGCGGTGGGAGTTGTTAGACGATTTGAATGCAGCTCTGGGGATCGTTTTGGAGAGAGTCCGGTGAAGAGGATTCTGAAAACGGAGAGGAGTATGCAAGGGAATCGTGAGACCAGCAATGAGAATGTTGGAGGATTTCGAAAAAGGTCGTCGGGGATAGACGACGGGCATGCGAATGCTGACGTTGACCATTCAGTGGGAGTTAGCCGTTTCACAAGCAATTCGGGGAAGCGACGTTTGGGAGCTTTGAGATGTTTGGTTTCAATGTTGCGGTTTCGGAGGTCCGAAAAGGAGTTGCAAGGTGATGAGAAGGTTAACGGGGATGGCAATGTGAAGAAGGTCTGGAAATACCTGAGACGTCGTGATGCGTCGAAGTTGATTAAAACTTCGACTGGGCGACGTTGGTAATGATCGGGGATGCCGCTACAGTGGGAGATGATCGGGATTCGCCTCCAAGTGGGAGATTGTTGGGAGATGGAGTCGAATGAAGGATGAAGAAGACCGTGGGAGCGGGGAGCGTCGTGCGCGCGGTGAACAAGGCTGGAAAAACAGCCTTGTCCTGGAGCTTCCTGGCGGACGGCAAGCGGGCAGGTGGCGACCAGGTGGCGACCAGGTAGCGAGCGGGTAGCGGTCGCCAGCCTCTGAATATGGTCAGCGGGATTTTTGGCTTGGGCGAAAAGTTACGCGTTTTTGGGTCCTTTTTCGGCGTGGACTCCTACCTAAATTGGGATTAGGGTTTCTCATGTATTTAGGCCTATGAAAGGGAGTCTCCAACAATGTAATTAGTATGACAACATCATCGAGAGAATACTAGAGAGATAGAATAGACGAGAGCGAGAATACTATGATACGTGTGTGTGCGTTTGTAAACTTCCGGAGTCGTTTATTATTATTCTAGTGAAAGATCTGCAGCGGCGAAAGTGGACGTAGCCTATTTGGGTGAACCACTATAAATTCTTGTGTTCTTTTATTCTCGTTTATTTTCCGTTCGTGTTTGTTTATCGTTTCTTGTAGACGGAATTGGGCGCAAATCCCAACAATATATTCTAATAGTCGCGTGTAAAAACAAAATCTCATATTTGATTAATATTTTTTTCATCTCTTTAAACAATACATACTTTCATTTTTTAGTTATTCCTTAAAACAGTGCACATCCTATAAATAAAATATTTTTTCACAACTGTATCCTTTCAATACACATTTATTTAATTTTATGCCACTACTTTTCAACTAATTATTTTATTATTTATACATTTAATTATACTCATACTTTATATTATAAAATACACAAAAAAAATATTTTTTCTTAATTAACGTGCAAATTTCTCTATGTATATAGTTTAAAGAGATAGAGGGAGTGTACTTCTTTTACAAATTTCTCCGTGCATATAGTTTAAAGGGATAAAGAGAGTATAGTTTAAAGGGACAGAGAGAGTACTTCTTTTAGTCCGAGAACTGTTGATATGTAATGTAATTACCTATTAAATTAAAAATAATATGACAATAAAAGATTTAATTCAAACAAGAAAGATGAAAAAAAACAATGCAACAATGTACACAAGTTCATTTCATATCCTGACAAAGAAAATACTCAAGTCGGGGCCGGCTTCCTCGTCTGGGCTCAACATGTAGAGCGTCTCGGAATCCTTGGATCCGACGACCCTCTCGAACTCCCCCCTTACGTAACTTAACTCCCCAGGGGGCGAGATTACCCCTGCCCCCATGGACACTGCCTTGAGGACCTCCATGAGGTGGAGGTCCTCCTCCGTGGCCTCTCTGCGGACCCGTTCTTCTTCCCGTTCACGAACACGCTCCACGCGGGCTCATCGAGGAGCTTCATCTTCTTCATCTTCTCCTTGTCGCACTCGAGGGCGATTCGGACCATTCCCTCGCTCAGCTCCTTCTGCAGCGATTGTGTCTGCATGGGGAACGAGCGGAGGACGCTGCGGAACACGCGCAAGGCTTTCACGGGATGGTGCCGTTTCTTCTTGCCGGCGGCGGAGGAGGAGGAGGAGGGCTGGACCAGGGTCAGCGGAGGCGGAGGGTCGTCGTCGGCCGAGGGCGGCTTGTCTCCCATCACGATCAATATGTATATGAGCAGCAATGGGAGCGAGGGAGGATATATTAGGAAATTGTTTTGTTTCAATTTTGATTTGTTTCTTTGTTAAAGCGGTTGAAGATGACGATGGGAAAAAATGACAATGGAGTTTGAGGGAGAACAAAAAAAACTGAAAATGGTTAAAATATTGTTTGCCTTTTATTTATTTATTTTTTATTTAAATGTTTTTTTTTATTTATTTAAATTGACTTTTTATTAATAATAAACATAGATTAAATGCACAAATTAAAAAATGTAATAACTACGTCTATAAGAGTGAGTGAGAGAGTATGATACATGAAAATAAACTCCCATAAATAACTAAAAGATTAACAAATTAACACGCCCACTAGATTAAATTAAATATCAAGCAATTAACAGATTAAGGGTTACTTATTTGGACATTTTAAAAAAAAGGTAATTATCTTACTTTATATTATACTATAATCTCAATCTTTTGTTCAATTATAAAAAAGAAAGATTTACTCAATTTACCTTTTTAATTGTTTTAAACTATTTAATATATTTTATATAACCAAAATCAAGTGATATCTCTTAATTAGACAACAAACTACCAAATAAAAAAAGGTACAATTTATTTACACCTCCACTCTTACTAAACCCACCTTTCAATTTTAAACTTTAAGAATTTTAGTATAATATCTATATTACCCTTCTATTAAATCTATTAAAATAATTTACAATCGAAATACTTCAAAGCTTCAACCTCTCCACCACGTTCATCTCCACGGCAAGAAATTATATCATCGCCCTCTTCCTTCGCCACATCACCCTCTGTCCTCTACGTCCGTTCGCACTTTTAATCCGTCGTCTTGTCCACCCGGATCAACAATTTCTCCGCCCTCCCCTCTTACCTTGAGCACTCCTCAATGTTGATTGTTGGCGTAATTCATCAAACGACAACCTCTGACCCATTACTCTCGCCGAACCCGGCGCCGCCGTACCACGCCAAACGAATAAACATTCTAGATGTTTCTCACCTTTCTATTTTTTGTACTTCAATTCCATTGTTGCAGTAAAGATTTCAATAACAGGACGAAAAGTACCAAATTTAATTGGATTTTTTTCAAATTCCATTTTTATTGAAATTCAAGCTTTTCTACTTTATTTATTTATTTATTTTGATGTAGATATGTGGAATGTGTATATAAATTGAAAATGGTGGATGAATTGAAAATTGAAAAAAGAAAAAAAAAGATGAGGTTTAGAGGTTAGTGGTGGAAGGGGGTGTCGAGTAAAATGAGTAAATTATATTTTTAATTAACAACGGTAGTATAGGTCATGCAAGGAGGGTGCACTAATCAAACTAATAAAATTAAGGGGATAAACTAATAAAGGGGGTGGAATAATAAACGTGGAAGTGTAAATAAACGCAACCATAAAAAAAAATCACAAATCATAAATCAAAACTAATCTTGACTTCATCCGCCCCAAAACAAATACTCTTTTCCGGCGATTTGTGAATTGGGAATTGTGTTCAAGTCGGACACTGATGCCAGATCCAAACTTAGACCGTTTCTAGCGATTACACTACTAAAAACAGAGTCATAGACATCACTTCATTTAAATCATCTCCAAATGCGCCCGATGTAAGTGTTAATATTTTAATCAGTTTAAAAATAACTGATTTAAATTTGAATTATAATATCATTTTTAAATGAAATCGATTTAAATGAGATCGTTTTAAAAAACAATAAAATCACTTGTATTGTGTAAGTGATTTAATTGATATTTTTAAAAAATCTTTACTCTATAATATCGATTGTAAATGGATTTACAGATATCGGTTTATAACCGATGTCTGAAATATGGCTAGTATAGACATCGGCTCCATACACATCGGTCGCATAACTCATTTATATCGGGTAATACCCGATTTCTATGACTGTTTTTTTAGTAGTGTTAGAACCTTCCTCCTTTTCCCAATTCTTGCTCTCCTTCACGACGGTAAGATTCGAGTTCCTGTTTGTAGTTTAGTTTTATAGATCACATTGTTGACATAAACTGGTATCCCATTTTAAATTCTAGAATTATTTTTGTGATATACACTTCGATATTTAGTCTACCCAATGATTAAGAGTTTTTTACTTGTGAATTCTTGTTTATGAAAACCGGATTATGTTTATGAAAACTGAATCTGAAAGTGAATTTTCAATTGTTGATTCTTTTTGTAATAGACACACTCTGTGTTTTGACAAGTTTCAATTTTCTTTTTTTACCTTTGAATACATGTTCTGCAAAATTAGTTTAGTATCATGGGATGACTTCATAGTTTAGTGTGAAGTTATACGGTAGTCTTGATTACTAATAGTTTACAAACAACACATATAATATTCTAAATCAGATTGTTTAACTGATTCACACTGAAAAATCTTTCGAGTTATCAATCTTTCCTGATTATGAACTTCAATTTGGATAACTGAATTAAGAAGACATTGGTCATAGTAGTTCGTCTTTTGTGGTTGGTATTCTACAACACAAAGTAGTTTGTTTTGTGTGATTGATAGGTAAAATACCAAAAAGTGGGTTAGTAGTTTACAAGGAAGTGGTTTAATTGAGAAATATACATTAATTATAATTTGATCGTAAATATAACACCTATTAGTCACAACTATTAGATGACAAGTCAGAATCTATTACCAACACTGTACCTTTTTGGACAGTGTATTTTGTAGTTCTAGTTTCATAAAGTGGTTTAATCATTTAAGCACACATATTTTACTATATTAATAGCATCACTGATTGAAACTTGTTCATGGACATAACACCTATTAGTGTCAATAGTTTAACCTTGATAACAGGGTTGGCTTTGGTGTTAATCCAATTATGGGTTTAACTGCATGTCAGAATCTGTTACATACACTACATCAAATTGGACGGTGTAGTTGGTAGTTCAGAATTCATAAGTTGGGATACTTTTAACAAACAAGTATTTAGTAGTGTAATAAATAAATTTTCGAATCTATTACAAACATTGTACCTTTTTGCACAGTGTATTTTGTAGTTCTAGATTCATAAATTGGTTTAATCGTTTACGCACATGTAGTTTACTTTATTAATAATTTCACTAACTAAAACTTGTTCATGGACATAATACATATTAGTTCCAATGATTTAACCTTGATTACAGTGTTGCCTTGGGTTATTTTAGTGTCAATAGTTAAACTTAGATTTAATGAGTGGTTGGGGGATGCTCAGAAATGGCTATGCTGCTTGTATGAAACTAATACATACAGTATATGTTGCCATACAGTGTAATTTGTAGTGTAAGATACATAATATGGTTTAAAAGTCAATATGCCATTTTTTTAATAGCTTAATAGATACACTTAATCTTTTGACAATATGATTCTAAGGGTGTTTAGGGTGATGAGTAACAATGGTTTACCATAGTTGTCAGAGCCTATTACATACACTATACTTGTGTAGCGTAATTTGTGGTTTACAAATCATAAATTGTAATATTAGTTTACAAACAAGTGAGTTAGTAGCTTAATAGATAGTCTAATTAAAGTTTGCTTGACTACATCAGTAGCCATTGAATCAACAATTGGCTTCCAGTGAATAGTTTACTATCTACAAATTTAAGATCTATAAATCCTTGTGCTTCAGATTCCATTTGTCATGAACTGATTAAACGTAATTTGTGTGTATGATCTATAATGAATTTGATTCAAGGACTCTGGACGAATTATTTGGTGGGGCGTGTCCTAATTGTGGCGAGGAGGTTAGTGTGAAAGTGCATTCATCGACGAAATTGTCCGTTTTGCTTTATATATGTATGAAATCATTATAGCTTGAAGGACTGTATTTGCTTGTAGGTGTTTGCTTTTGTTAGATCTGATTGGTCCCGTCACTCCTCACATAGAGAGAAATGCCATGTATGTGAGAGCTCCTTGAAATTCCAAACGAAGGGGTTGAGGTACTTGAGCCTCGATCCAATTTATATCTTGAAAAACTATGTTAAGCCTCGTCTCTTGTCAAAGACTCATAGTTCTGTGTACAAACTACTGAGTCGGTAAATGTTTAGAAAAAGTTTCCATTTTTTTATGTATGTGATATCTGATTTCTGTCATCTGTTTAATGACTACAGCAATCAGTCTCGAGGCCCGGTAGCACATGGGTGTATGGCCGCATCTACTTAATTCGTTCCATGGGTATAGGCCAAAGATGGATGTAGGATGGAGGAAAATACCCTGCCTTGTTCTTCGTTAACTCAGTCATCTTGTACAGGAAGGCATTCAAGCTGCTTTTAGTTTACCGATTGCGACTGGCAGTTTTTAGTTTGTTAGAAGGTTGTCTTCCTTGGTGTATTATGTACTAGCATACAACGATGTCCTAATTCATATCATTGTATTGTATTCTTGCACATAATTTAATAAACAAATGTTGCAAAGACATTTGAGCAAGCATAGAAACAACCTGAAACGATAAATAAGTTACAGAAATAATTTACAGAAACTATAACATAAGGTTCCTTCTTCACCTGCAGTTAATATCCGAGTACTTACAACGATACAACAAGTCAAAACACATGAAAACAATAAGGAGTTATTATTAAGTGCATTTGGGGGAACAGTTAAATAGTTACATATGTAGACCCAGTGCTCGATGACCTCCGTTGAGGCGTCTGAGCTTGTAGAGCTTGCCTGTTCTGATTAGGGACCGGAAATTCTTGTTTAGGGAGGCAATGGATCCGTAGTGTGATCAGTAGCAGCGGATAAGGCAACTGATGGAGTTATCACAGCCGATGGAAGGGATTAATGAGCTCGAGTCATAATCAATATCAGTGTCATTATTATTACTACGACTATTATTGGTGATCGAGCGAAAGGGGCACTTGGTGGGCGGAGCAAGGTCAGTTTTTTCGGGAAGATAGCTCATAAGCAAGGTGGTTTCAAGTTCACATGTTCGGGAAGGATAGTCCCTTGAAACCAAACAAGGACGATTTTTCAATATGGCGTCGGGATTGGTATCGGAAGGTGGCCCTATTTTTCTTGAAGTGGGAAACAGTCGGAATCGATTTCCTTCTTATCTGCCGTGGACTAAGGGTCGCTGCAAAAATAGGCATGGGTAAGAGACAAATCAAGAAACACATTTAAATAAACTTTCAATCCAAAGGTTATATGCTAGGTAATAAAAAGACTATAAAATTTATATAATACAAAGGTTAAAAAAGACAATTCAAATTTGAAAAGCCTATTTAAATTGTCATTACATTAAATAACAATATATTTAATTATATATATGCAAAAAATTAATTACCTTTTTTAATAATAAAGTAAAATATGATAATTTATTTAAAATTTTAAAACTATTCTTATTTTTTCTCTAAATTAATAATTACGTCCCATTAGCTTAGAATAAATATCATTTAAACAAAAAGGAAATAATATTAGGCTTGTATGATAGAAGAATTGAGATATTAGAGTAAATATCATTTAAACAAAAAGAAAATAATATTAGACTTGTATGATAGAAGAATTGAGATAAAAGTAATTGCATGAGATAAGAATCTACCTCTCTATATTTAAAAAAAATATAAAAATATATTATTAATAAATAAAAGCAAAATTTTTATGTGTAAGAATAATTTATTATTTATATATTTTATAAAGATATTACAAATACAGTATAACATATATATTTTGTACATACTATAATTCAGTAGTCGATTTCAATATTTAATTTTGAATTTCAGTAATCGATTTCAATATTTAATTTTGATTTTTTTTATTTCCTTTTCATTTCTTCCTTTTTCCTATTCAGTAACAACGGCCAGAAAACAAAAAAGAGAAACAATTTGAAATTAAAAGAAAAATTCAATTCTTTTAATAAATCGGAGTGCATCCACCCTCCCCAAAATCAAGCATGGTCTACCACCGCCCCACCTCTCCGACTGCCACCGCCGCCATCAATCGGACGGAAGATACAACGCTTGGCCCGCCGATTCACGGCTCGCAACCCACCACGGCTCTAAAACGAAGGATTAAAAAGATGAAAAGAACATCAGATTCTGACACTGCGTCGTCAACTTCTTCGAATAATTGCAGCTGTACCACGTCGTTCTCGCAAAAGGGTATCAAGGTGCTTAGAAACCCTAAAAGAATTCGGGTCGGTTCGTTGTCGACGGCGACCACCCGTAGAAGTGTCGGGTCGAGTGTTGTCGACGCGCTCGCCCTTCCTCTGGGAATGTCAATTGCCGCCTTCGTTGCTCAGGTTTATTTTTTTAATCTTCAATTTGGACAAAAAAAAATATTTTTAACTTTAAAATTGTGATTATTCATGACCTAATTGAAAATCTATAACCTCTTAAAGAGGGTTTTTTGTTGATATTTTGTTCATATTAGTGTGTTATATAAAGTTCAGTGTTTTGCTATATGTTCCCTCATTGCATCCACTGACGAGGGGGAATGCATTTTACGCGTTTCGTGGTAGAAGGTTTGTGGTTTCTTCGTGTATTATTACGGTTTCGCTGCAAAATTTTGATTTTTAACGTACTGTATGTACAACATTATCTATATGAGTTCATAAAAATACTAGTTTTTGCAATGGGATGGATAGTCTTATGTTATAAAGATGTTAATTTTGACATGTAGTAACGACTAACTAGACATTTGATGAGGTGTTAATACTTCTTCTAATGAGACAATTTAATAGGAATTGTGCTGTAAAAGTGTAGAAAGTTCCTTTGATATTTTGAAAATTCAAAATATATTCCTAATATTTGGATTTAGAGTTTACAGAAGGAGTTCACGTTTGTGAATTCCATTTTCGAATCTAATCGAACTTAGTGCATTATATATTTCAAATGTGATTCATGCCATGTTAGTTGTTTGATATGTGTTTAACTGTATAATCTAATACAAGCTGAATTATATATGATGTAAGAGTTCATCACTCCCTCCTTAATATTTGCGGTTTAGTTTGTATGGACATGGTGACTTAGTTCGAGATTAATTGAATTTATGTTAGGAAAGTGGATATAGGTTTTGGCATGTCCGAAATTGAAACACGGATTAAAATTTGGGGTTGATAGTAATTTCATATAATGTGTAATAAGTATATATAAGAGAGATATACAGAGAATATGTGATTTTGGTATGATGAAATGGGGGTTTGACAATGGAAGAATTTAATTCCATGTTCGAAAATTGGATCCAGAAAATCCAAAGGAAAAAAACACTTTTATTTCTTGAATGGAAAAATAGGCTAATGCACAACTTTTAACTGGAAAAAGTTTCGTTACCGGAACCTGTTCAAATGCCTTTTTTCTCCTTCTCGGTTATAGATATTATTAACTTGTGGAAATAAAATCAATTTTTAAATGCATTGATTGCATATTGGTTAGATACTTAGATCCTAATAACTGCTGATTTTGGAAATACTCCAATAATCGCTAGGCGATAGAAAGTCGGCGACCTGACGCCTAGCACCTAGGTCGCTAGACGGTCTTGGTGGATCGAACATTTTTTAATATATATCACAAAAAACAATAAGAAATGCCTAAGCAAGTTAAAATAACTTAAATAATATGTTTGAAAACAAGTTACATTATTATTGCACACATAATAACATATCATGTAATTGGCGGCTGATGAAAGCCTGCAGTCCGAAATTGAGATGAAGGATTTTCATTTTGGAAGCATTTTACAATGTTTTTCAGTAAATATTAGTTTAAAGAAATTAAATTCCATAAGTTAATGTAGCATATGTTGCTTGTTTATTTTAGGTTTTGGAGAGAAAAAATGCAACTGGGGAAAACATGTCTGTGGATTATCTTTCTGAGGTATACATTCTTTATCTTTGTGTTGATGACATATAACATGCTTAATTTATTATTCGTATCATTCAGATGATTTTATTCGTTTATGGAATGCAATAATCACATATAGCACCCATGAGATTATGCCTAATTACAAAAACTTCAAAAATTTATGGAGGTTATAATAGCATTAACGAGGTTCATATTTACCAGACCTGTAACTCTCACTATCAGTTAAGAAACAGTAGCTACTAGCTAATGCTTATTTGTTTTTAAGTTTAGTTGTATATTGGTTCTATTTATGCAAACTGATAAAATCTTATGTTGGCCCATTTATCAGATTTGTATTTTGGCCGTACGAGAATCTCTAGGAAATGTAAGCCTTATTCCAACCTCGTGATTTTTTTGTAATTATCTTTAGCACTCATCAGTTTTACCAGTCTAAGTAAGTCAAATATATCATTTTTATTTCTATTTTTATTGTCTTACTTGTCGGAAGCAGGTTTTTGGTGACAAATTTGAAAATTTCGTGACAAACTTCGAGAAATCATTCCAGAGTACACTGATGACCTTGAGATTAATAAGTGGTTCATCTCAACATATGGGTGAATTAGTGCAAAGACCTGAATTTAGAAGGTGTTCTTGTTCGGTTGAAAAATTCCCATTATCTGGCGATGAATTCAAAAAACCCATCCACTTTTCTGAGTCCACAGACGATTTGAAATCACCCCTTTCTAGAAACATCACCCAACAACACCAAGAAGTTGTGACAGACCCACAATCGTCTCCTGATGGGATACAAAATCCTCCGTGCCCTTCTTGTCCAAGTCAAAGTCAAACTCGTTCTCATACCGATGAAAATATGAGGACGGATTTTTCGACTGGTCGTGAGCTCGTTGTTCATGATGAAAAAGACAAGCAGAGGTTGATGTCTTCTACTTATTCCGATTTTAATCAATTTTCTATCATAGAAAAATCAATCATGGAGCAAACCCGATCGAACGACCTGAAGACGTTCGAGATTGAGCTCACCATGAAAAAATTGCAGCTCAAGGAAAAACAGTTGGAACTCAATTCTAGCTTGAATCTTCTAGAGAGGTGGAAACTGTCCATGGGTGTGTCTAAGGCTGCGTTCAAGGCCGAGAAATTTAAGACACAGTTACAGGACTCCCGACAGGTCGAGCTCTTGAAAAAGTGCTTGGATTTCTTAGTTGCCGGTTTACTTATTATGTTGTTTTCGCTCGGTTATGGGACTTACGTGTATTCTCATCGGAGAATCATTGAGATTACTGAGGCTTGCTCACCTTTTACGGTAAGAAATCCTTTTCGTTTTTCTCTTAAATAATTGGGAGCTTGTCTTTTATGTTTACCAAGTTTTATTCTCAGGAATCCAAGTCTTCTTGGTGGATGCCAAAATCGATGTCAACTTTCAACTCGGGCATTCAGCTGTTGAACTGCCAAATACAAGTCCTGAGTCGTATGCTATTCGGTGTCCTAATGATCGGAGCCATCGCCCTCATACTCATCCAACGGTCATCCACTTCTCATCAGACAATGCCCGTCACTTTCATACTCTTACTCCTAGGCGTTGCGTGTGGCTACGCGGGAAAATTCTGTGTCGACACTTTGGGAGGCAGCGGGGCCCACTGGCTGATCTACTGGGAAGCCCTGTGCTCACTGCATTTCTTTGCAAACACGTTCCATTCGTCTCTGTATTTAATCCTCAACGGGCCCGTCACAGTTGTGGAGAGGGGAAGCCCGGTGTTTTTCGCTTATTGGGCTAGAAGGTCGGTTTTCTTCGCCACCTTGCTATTTATCCCGTTGATGTGCGGGCTCATGCCGTATGCGGGCCCGTGGGAGTGGTGCACGCATTTTCAATCACGGGCATCGGAGCTACTAACGTATGACGATCAATCTGTATTCGAATAATAAACCTGCTGCTGTTGTATTTGTATCCTTAGATGCATCATCGTCCTTTTTTCTTTTTTATAGTATTTAATTTAGGACTCTGTTGAGATTTACTTGAAACTCTGAATTGTGTAAGTGAAGTTATGTTCAATCCATTTTGTGAGTGTTTGTTTTATGTAATTTACAAAGGAAATGAAGTGTTATCATTCTTATGAGCCAGAGGTTATGAGACAGAGGGAGTGCTACTGCTATATTGTTTGTTTGAAACGCATTCTTCATTTCTCGAAAGAGTTGTTGTGTTCGTGCATCGATCAAGTACTTCATTTTTTTCCCAGGATCCTATCTAATTTGAACACCAAATATAGTTCAATCGATTTATTTATTCAAACAATGTTAAAATTAAATTATGCAGTCGACTTTGGCTTGTCTTTGGTTTGGTGGGGTTTTGCTTTTCTTGGTGACAGTTTCTTTAATGTGCACATACAATTGCATAACTTGTTATAGGCTATTTGGATTTGGTAGCCGTGGTTTGCAATTATTATGACACACGGTCATGTTCATTGTTCACCACACCCGATCAGCTAACGAGTCAACTGCGTACGATACATAAAAATATATGATAATTGATAGGGTTCGAACTTGGAAGCTTACGATTCTCAATTCAAGTATTCAACGAATTAAGAAAACAACTCTTGACAACATGGTCTTTCTTTGTACACTAAAAATAGCATTACATAGGTGCATTTCAGATCGGTAATTAAATTGCAAATAATTAACCTATGAAAAATGTGACGAGGGAAAGTAGAACTGTTAGCTTTTAGGATCGTAACCTGGATCTGATATCACTTGTTACGGGACAAAGCTCTGAACGCCACACGATCAAGACCGGTGCCACTAGATACTACTTGTTGCAGATCGACGATGTATAGTACGAATAATAATGCGGAACCCCGAAAATAACTCAATAATAAATAAAGAAGAAGGAGACAAGTAAAGAAGACAAGAAATTTACGTGGAAACCCAATCGGGAAAAACCACGGGAGGAACGACGAGAACTTTCACTATAATATTGCCGATAATTACAAGGATTGATATGCACTCTAAAACCCTCTAATCTCACGCAATATTATCTCTCTAATTGATGGTATTAACTCGTGTTTTTAGCTTTCTCAATTGTGTCCATGGAGATCCTAATTTATAGATTTAGAAATCCATAAATTAGGTAAACAATAGGATTAGGAAAATAATTCTTTTCCTAATATAACTCAATATCTCCTAACCAAGGAAAGAAATCATTAACTTGATCTTCAGGCCCAAAAACCGCAAATAGAGTCCAAAAACGGAACAAGGACCAAAAACTGGTCGAGCACCCAAAAAAACGACGACGGGCTCGGGCGAGCCTGTTTGGGCTCAGGTGAGCCAGGCTTCAGAGAGTTTGGGCTCGGGCGAGCCGGATTGGGCTCGAGCGAGCCGAGCTTCTGAACCGTAACCTCGTTTCCTTTGTCCGTAAAACATCAACTCCCATCAAAGAGCGGTTTTGAGTCATATTTCAACAAGAACGAAAAACAACGCAATTTGTGTTTTTCCCATCATTCTCGATCGAACAAAAACTTCAAAGATTATATGATTTGGAATGAATCTAATTTTTTGTTACGGTTGTCTCCTTATAAAGGGGAACTCGAAAATATTCAACAGTATTGTACTATAGTCAATACGTACATATATTTTACTCTTAGGATTACAATAAAAATTGTAGTACTTTCACCCTTTAAAATATAAAAGTTCAATAAAATCATCATTCAATAATTAAAAAATCTTCATTTAAAAAACAATTATTTTAAACATTAAATTTTAACCCAATAAAATCATTATCTAATAATTAAGAAATCTTTATTTTTAAAAACAATTATTATAAATATTAAATTAACATACATACGATAATGAATATATTAGCATTCATAATCAATATTTATTCATAAATACAGAGATAATATCACATTTGATCTTTCTTAAAGGTCCAATTCCAAAAGTAGTCCTTTATTTTTAATTTTTCCACATATAGTCCTTTTGACCTTCTAAAATGATATAGCAGGTAAAAAATCTGACGTGTCACTTTACTCCACCTGCTAAGCAGGTCATTTGTCATTAAACAATAAAAATTATTATTAAAAACCAGCGAAAAGGATTGAACCATGTACCTGTGTAAGTAAAAGCCTAAATCAAACAACTATAACTAAAAGGTTTGTTAAAAAAAAAAATTGTCAAAATATATTCATTATTCAATTTCAAATATTACCAATTATTAAATTATATATAAAAACTCAAAATACATAATTAATTATCAAAACATAAATT
This sequence comes from Euphrasia arctica, assembly GCA_014843705.1. Lineage (NCBI taxonomy): Eukaryota > Viridiplantae > Streptophyta > Magnoliopsida > Lamiales > Orobanchaceae > Euphrasia > Euphrasia arctica. The sequence goes on from JACOMQ010004624.1 coordinate 14,858, forward strand.
AAAATATTATAATATATATATATATATATATATATATATATTTAAATTTAAATTTAATTAGTAAACAATATTTAAAAAACTACAAAAATGATTAAAAACAAATTTAATTTATTTAATAAAATTTTAATTATTTTCATGTTATATTTTTTGTTAGTTAAATATTTTTTATATTTAATTAATAAATTCAAACTAATTAAATATGAAATTTAAACTATTTTGTAATTAATTAATTAGTTTCATGTTAAATTAATAAAAAATAGAAGTAATAAACAAAATATTTAATACTAAATTTAAATTATTTATAATTTAGTTATTCTTATATTATATTTTTATTAATTTTTAAATTAATTAATAACTAAATGTAAATTTATTAATATTTAATTAATTAATTTCATCATATGTATGAGAATTACTCTATTTACTAAATTTAAATTATATACTTTATATTTATATAATGATTTCATATAATACTACATTTCGTGTTGTTGAATATTATTTTTATTTTATTTATAATTTAATAAATTGTATTTTTTGTTTCAATTATTTGAATTTTAGTATATTATAATTGTTTTATTTATTAAGTTTTTTTTATAGAACAAAGGATTCTGCAATATATATTCAATGTTGAATTATATTTACAATTATATGCTTAGTCCAGTGGTATGTTTTACATTATTATATAATAAGTGCCACATCATTATTTTCTGATTTAGTAGATCAAAAGGACTAAATATAATAATTTTTGCCGATCAAGAGGACTGAATGTGGAAAAATTAAAGATAAAAGACTATTTGTGGAATCAGACCTTTGAGTAGGACCATTTGTGATATTATCTCACAAATACATGAAGATATATATGTGGGTGTACAATTAAAATTATGAACAAGGTATAATGATTCCAGGTTGGACATAATTTCAAATTTCCATTTTGTTACTATACGAAACGTAAATATTTTTACATTTTTGAAACCTACAAAATACGCACGTAATATAAAAATCAATTTAAATATCAGTTAAAATGCGTTTCTACTTAATCGTACACGCAATTAAATTTGTCCTGAATTTCAAAAAATATTTCGTTTTTAGTTTTTGAAAATTTCGGAATAAATATAAACAAATACGACGAGACTTTTAAAATATAAAATTGCGATCGAAAATCATAAAAACATTGAAACACCTTTTTATAAAATTGCGATCGAAAAAAAAAAAAAAAAACACGTTTTTCAAAAATATTAATAAAAATTCATTTTTACGAAATTTAAATATTTTTACATTTTTGAAATCTACCAGATGCGCACGTAATATAAATTAATATAAACATCAATTTTAAATATCAATTATTTTATGCGTTTCTACTTAATCGTACACAGAATTAAATTCGTCCTGAATTTCAAAAAATACTTCGTTTTTAGTTTTTGAAAATTTCAGAATAAATATAAACAAATACAATGAGACTTCTAAAGTATAAAATTGCGATCGAAAATCATAAAATTATTGAAAGGGAAGCATGTCGGTGAAAATTGTCATCCCATGTGAATTATCATCCTCTGTGCTGCCATCCTCTGTGAAAGGGAAGCATGGCGGTGAAAATTATTAATGTGAATTGCCATCCTTTTATATACCAACACACACCTATCTTCACACACACATATCAAACACTGAAGAGAAGAAGAAACGAAACCGAGAAGGAAAAAGAAGAAAACTCGTGGAAGGAGCTTTGATTTGCCGAAGTCAAATAAAGAGGAGAGCAAACCACTCATCCCGTGAGTTTAAACTTCCAGCCGTAACAGCAAGATCGACGGAGGAATGGCAAGTAAATACGATCGAAGCTTTCGTAGTTTATTATCAAAATTATTTCGATATCATGTCTATTCGTTTCAGTGATTGAATTATATATCATTGTGTAGCCCTCGTTGAGTAGATCATTTAGGTATATAGAACTTACCTCGTCGCAGTCGAAAAAGGTTATAGTTTAAGTTTTCGTCGTTTCGATATCGAAAAATGTTTCGTCTACATTTCGATTTCGTGTTGTTAAGTTTCGGTACTTGAATTATATACCATTGGATAGCTCTCGTCGCGAGGATCGTTTTGATGTATAAAACTCACATTTTCGACTTCGGAATAAAAAACAAAACGGAGGAAGAAATGGGTCGGGATAATTTCCGGACACGATCATTTTTTATTTTTTTTTATGTTACACAGAGAGAGAGAGAAGAGAAAGTGAGAGAAGGTGGTTGGTTTATTTATTTTTACAAGGATAATTAATTTTAAAAAGTAAGTTTAATTTTAAAAGAAGATTTATATTTCATTTTTAAAACATTTTCTAATTTTAAACAATGAAATTCCTTTCCAGGGTAATATAATTCATCAAGTTAATTTTTGAATTCTTATTAACAATTACTCAAAAAAAAGAAAGATGCATATCTACGTGACACCAACTTTAATATTGTGATGGTTCAAAAAAAATCTTAATAATAAATAATGTATGCAATTTTGTTATAGGATCGTTGGAGTAGACGAGGGGTAGCGACCACAATTTGAAATGAGTTATCCTTATGATGCGGGTTATGTATCTGAGGATATCACTTGCGATTTTTTAAGTCCGTCGGAGGGTATAAAAGGGAAAGAAATTGTGAAGTCATATGTTAAGTTGATTGCGGGTATGCGAAACATCACATTAGCCATTCGTGATTCTAAAACATTTAAGATAAGATTTGTATGTAGTCAAGGTGGACAATATAGACATTCTTCAAAAAAACAAAAATGAAAGAAACACGAAAACACAAAGACATTCGTGTGAATTTTGCGTAGTTGCTAGGCAATTTATTATCGATCAGGATCTTTGGCGCATCGATGTTGCGACTGGGACACACAATCATCCCTTTCTGGAATTTGCAGAGGGTTCAAGACTGGGTACCTTAACAGCCAACCAAGTTAAAGAGATACAATGTCATGAGCTGCTTCATATAAGTCCACGCAACATTTTGGCAGATATAAAGAGGCGTGATCCAACCAACGTTACAGATATTAAGAGGGTGAACAATGCCATAAACAATATAAGGACTCAAAGGCGGGAAGGGCGAACCTCCACACAAAACTACTTCCACGAACTGGAAAAGCGAAATTACAGGTAAACATATTAGCACACTTTACACTTTACAAATATTTATTTCACGTTAATAAATGAAATTATGGCGGTGGAAATTAGGTACGATTTTCGAACGGTAGATGGCAGTAACGAACTACAAGATGTGGTTTTTAGCCACCCAGAGTCTTATGCAATGATAAACACATATCCCCAAGTACTAA
>JACOMQ010004625.1:0-18162 GCA_014843705.1 Euphrasia arctica
GAGACAACCAATTTAGCAAGAACTTTGAAGCCATTGACTTGACCACATGTGCAGATGCAGGTAGAACCTATACAAGAGAATAGCAAGGACCAATCCACAATGAATACTATAAAAACGTTTGTCATGTGTCTAATAAAATCTAGTTATACCACTATATGTAGGAGAAATACAAGGTATAAATGTGTATGTGGTATAAGATAGCATGAAAATATTTCTAGTTAATTACCAAACAAAAAGCCCCAATTGCTAATGCGAAATTCTCAGCAGACCTAGGAATTGCTGTTTCCGCCAACTTTGTTATAGTCTGCAACATTATAAACGAACCAATATCAAGAAAATATAGACGAGATCACAAATACAGACCAAAAAAAAGTTATAAACCTTCAGAATATCATTAGCAGCCTTTAATGATTTCTCTAACACAGTGCTACGGACATTTGCCTCAAGTGCTATCATGTGAGACCTCAACCATCTTTGCATGAAAGGTTTCCATGATTGCAGAGAGAGAAGGGCAAGAAAAATATTTCTCGACAGTTGAAGAGAGGATGATATTTCCACAGCTGCATCCTCATATTTAGAAAGCACATCCTGTATCCCAGCCACAAACGTTTAAAATTACATACTCGCAGAAAATTATTTTAAAAAATACAGAGACAGTTATCTCACTTTTGATGATCCTTGGTTCTTCACATCTTTATAATTAGGAAAACAAAATAGAGCTGCACCAGGAAACTCTTTAATCCTTTGATTACTTCCTGCAAGAAAATGCTCCAATATGTAAGGACTCAATTCAATTGAAGGTAAACCAGCAGGTCGTTCTGAAATAAACTAGTCCCACTACTACCAGCTTTAAGAAATCTTTGTAATTTATTATGGTAATATTCTCATTTGTCTTAGCCAATTACCTACAATGTAAATAAACACTCTAACTTAGAAGCACCAGAACTAAAAGAGAGATTGAACTTGCACAACTTTTTAGACAAGTGGCAGTCGTAAGTGCACGCAAGTAAAAAGATTCACTTGAAATTAATTTTTCAAGCAATGACTAAGACTAATTTATATGTTTATATCTTGTCTCTGTTATTTACTGGTAGTTACATGAAAAATCAACTGTTTGCACCTGAACTAAAAATAACACCAGGTACTACATCTAACAACTTAACGATCTTGCTTCCTGATCCAGCGACCCTTTTCTGCTTTACGAATCTTCGTCTTGTACTGCCAAAAAGAAAAATCAAGGATTTTTAATATAAAGAGTATCAATATTTTATTTCAAACATGCAGCTGAGCAAAGATTATTGCTCTTACATGTGCTCGTAATTTATAATTTTGACTTCAAATTCTTCACATGTGATTAGATCAGGGTTAGCTTGAGAAATGAGAAATTCCATGTTCTTGGTGCTGAAATCTGGTATGCTTTTCTGAATATGCACTACCTGAGATCATCAAGGTGAGATAGAATGAACAACTAATCCAGATATTGAACTATGAATGAACAACTAATCCAGAAGAAGTCGTAAAAGAGTGGTCCTACGTCATATTGCAATAAAGCTTTGAATGCAGCTTCTTGCGCTCTGATCCACAAAGAACTCTGACTAACTTCTCTGTAGGTTCCAATATTCCACAATATGTTCAGAACATATGTGGCTGCTTCTGGATATGCTTCAGCATCCATTGCCCCCCATCTTAAAAGAAGCGACAGCCTAGTGCGCAATAAAAGTAAAAAAGCATCAAACACACTTCTTCAAGCAAATTGAACACAACACATAACACAAGATTAATGCAGTTTATACTCCGAAGAAAAAATACGACATCTCAAGATTGATATGTATGATTAAGAAGAATCTACTCAGCTATATGGATCTTCACATATAGATAATTAAACCACTAAAGGACGGCCTTCTTGAAATGAAGCTAATAAACATCTGGTAAGCTATAATCATATTCATATTTACATTAAAACGGGAAATGGACCACCTACCTGAAATGATTTCAGGTTGCCTCACTTGTCTTATAGCTAACATATTGCATTAGAAATTAATAGCATGAAGTGTACAAATTGATAGAGGAAGTATTCAACTTGTCATAACAGTCAACAGAACTGTGTCTTAAGCATATGCGGAAAGGCAATCCAATAATTCATGGTTGCTTTTGAATGTATTTACGTGTTCAAGGTAAAGAGCATGTACATGTAATTAAAGAAATAACATATCCAAGTGAACATTTACCCATAAGCAACTATAGGATTTCCAAGGTAGTCCTCAATATGCTTTGCAATCACATCCCAGGCAGTATAAAAATCTGGATCAAGAGCAAGGGAAGATCAAACAGTTTATTACACTAAAAGAGCCGCTACAATATACTTTTGATTCATAATACGGGAAAAAGTTTGTCATATTAAAAACAAAAGTAGTCAAACTTATGCTAATATGATTTTATAACTTGTTCTAGTGAGTGAGCAGCACACTTGTTTTTGAAAGGCGCAGAAACTGAATTTCCAGTATATATTTTCTTGGTTAATATGTAAAGAGCATGATGGCATTAACGCATCAATTTAGGATTACCAATCGCATCAGCTTCACAAAGATGGGCAAGACTTTGTAATCCAATAGACTGAACCCAAGGATCATGGCTTTCGATGCAAGCCTGAAAAGGAAAAGGATGTTAGAGTTATTAGAGATACTGAGAGAGCGTCACACTGCAAGAACCTAAAGTCCAAGACACAATTACTAGAACATACCGCAACAGATAAAATAATGTCCACCCCCCTATCAGGGTTTCTTTTACAGACATCTTCAATAGAAACTGCAATGCTGATACAGGTATCTCGTTCAGCTCCATACTGTACTAATCCATTTGGATGCAACATGGCCTAAAATCAACAAGGGAAAATAACAAACTATTCAAGTCAAATAAAACAAATTGCATGTTCAGAAAAGCAAAATAAAAAATAATTTTGAGGAGAGATATCACAAGATATTTAATGTCACAACTCATAGCAGTCAGATCACAAGATATTACGCAAGTTTACTTAAAAATTGGAAACTAAACGAAATGAAAAAAAATCCTGCCCGGAGGACGGTTCAAAAAATCCATATACCATGTTAATTTCAATTTTTAAAGATACCAATTTCGGATTAATGGAAAGGCAATATGAATACACCAAAAAACAAACTTGCCTGCAAACTCTCAAAGACACGACCATTAATCTCCCATGTCTTAGTCATCAAGCGTGTGGCAACAGCCTTTGTGATACTAAGGAATCACCAAATATAATCAAAATAGATAATCAGTTATAAACATTGTATTTGACTGCTATACTGCCAAAAGAAGATATGAAATCTGGTCCTGGAATTTGTAAGTTCTAAAACAAAACATAATCAAGAGTCTTTCGGAGACAATCAGTATTAGAGATGAAATTATGCCCCTCCACAATACAAAAGTAGCTCATATATGGTAAGATATGACACTTATGCATGAACAATTGCAGATGACATACTGATTCACGTCCTTGCGAAGCATAGGCAGAAGAATCTGAAATACCAGTGGTATCATTGCAGGATGTGAAGCAACAGATGGAAGCAAGCCCAAGAGCTTAAGCTGTGTCACATAAAGTAAATCTTCTAATGATATGCATAATAACTTTGTTCACATAAACTCGCAATAGCATGCAAACAGAGAGTGCATGAATTTCAACAAGATCTAACACTCACCCGCAGATCATGAAAATCATTATATTTTTCTGCACTTGAGCATATATGGTTGTAAAATAAAGTTAATAGCAACAAAGGAACACCAAGCATCGGTTCGATATTACTGCAAGTAGCCAACAAATCTGTAGAGAAGTTTCTTGTTTGATGCAGGAGGAAGACACCGGCAACTGAACAAAGTACCAGAAGGATTTCTACAAAAGGAGAGAGAGTAAGTAACTATATAAGGCCAAAACTGCAGGAAATCCTAATCAACTCCTTTTGGCTGAAATGGCTTAAGGTAAGGATATATGATTAATAAATCTACTTCAACAACTCGTTGTAACTTAAATCAGCGACTTAAAACAGAAAAAGGTAATTTTAATTAAGCATGGAAGGCACCTGCTGGAAAGAATTCTTTAGATAGAGAGGTGAATGAAGAGATTTTCCCCTTTCCAAAGAGTTGCAAGCAATACTCCCTTACAGCAGAAGTCCATGTTTTCAGTTCAGAATTCTCTTCATTTGTATAGGTTTCACCATCAGAAAAATTATTTACATAAAATGGACCATGTGATGACAATTGATCCTGTAAATGATAATTTGCACATAAGGAAATATGATTATTTTAAACCTGAAAGAAATTCCGAGTTAGAAGAGAAGAGAAACAATCAGCCGTTGATTTAGATGCATATATTCCACAGCAATGGCATAAATGCAAATGGCCGACATTCTAAGAGACAAATGAAGATAAACATTAATAAATTGTTTCTTAACAGGCACAATACTGCAAATACTCGTAGTAATGAAAGCATTCACATCATGGAGATCAAGTTTATAATGCAGAATAATACAAATCTATTTAGAAATAAGCAAAACTTGACATGAACTATATATTTACGTGCCCGACTAATAAAAAGTTGGTATTTAAGTTAAAGAAGGAACGAAAAAGCATTATTTTCTGCTGCTTTACATGGAAGATAACAGAGATGTACCTCAAAACACATCTTCCTTAAAAACCTGGAAACAAAGTATCCAGGAGAAGTGATTGGCACCCGCTTTCCTCCTACCACTTGCTTTTCCTTGGGCGAAATTAGTAAATTAGTAGCATTATTTTCCAAAACAGAAAGCAATTCAATGGTTGTTTCTTTAACAGATCTGGATGGAGAGGAAACAAGAGCTAGCACAGGAAAAATGAACAAAAGTTCTTCAATTGATTCATTGGCAGAAGCACCATTGCAATAATCTGTGAAAGGGTGAAAAATCTTAAATTCACATAAGCATCAGAAAAAATCCCATACAAATTACTCATGAATGAGGACAGTCTTTCCAGGTGATGAATGATGATGGTTGTAAATTAAGGTCTGTAAATTTGGTGGATGCATTTTTCATCTTGTGTGGGTTTCCATTTTTAAACATACACCTTTCATACAATGACAACTGAATGTGAAAATAACACCCGATAATAGTAGTAGATAACTTACCATTTTCATATTTCCATCTCAAGAGAAACAAAAGCAGTTTAAGTATAGTATGTTGTTCATGTTCAAGCTCCGATTGTGTGAGAAACTCGAACAAGGATAACATGACCAATGTAAGGTCATCGCTGCAATTAAGACCAAGCTCTTTCTGGACAACCAATATGTGCCTTGCAGCATCTAGTATTTTCTCAACCCCACCCAAGCAATATCGGAAATTCCTATTTTGCGATAAAACTTCCCCTAGCAAAGCAAAGCCGCATGACCGGGCTTCATCAACAAGCTAATTATTTTGAGAAAACAATAAAAGTGTTGTGAGTTTCGAAGCCAATATTAAAAGAGTAAAACTGAAATGTGAGATTTGTGATGAATAATGTACCAATCCCATTCCAACCAACTGCTTCAAAACCACCTGATATGCATTTACCAAGCATTCAAAGATATATGCAACATTTGTAACCTCCTGGAAAGAAAAGAAAGAAAAAAAGGATATAGAATCAAGAAAGCTTCATAAACTTCAGGAAATTACATTATGGTTTTTAAGTTCTGGCGCCATGATAAACATCACAACTGAAAATCAGAAAAAGACAACTGCCACTATTATATGCAACTTTTAACTTACTTCTGCATTCTTACATGGGAAAAATTTCAGCCGCTCCGTCAAAAACTTAATAATGGGAATAGCCTCCTGAGGAATAGAGCAGCATATGGCCGCCATTGTGGACACCAAGTTCCTCGCGAACGTGGAACTGGAACTCGTAATAGGAGCATTTATAATGGAATAATTTAATAAGGGAGCCAAGAATTCACAGACTGACTCCATTCCTAGATGTTTACACTTCATTACAAATATAGCTACTTGTTTCACGAGCCCATCTTGAACTTCAGTGCCGCAGCAAAGTATCTGTCACACGTAGGAGACACATTTACATAACACTATAACAGCATCCATAAACTAAGACAAAAGGTAGTGACTACTTTAACACGTTTTCTATTCTTATTCTACATTCGGATTGCTCAAGGAACGGTTTAAAAGTGAAACTCATGAAAGCTGAATATCCAATTCATTTCATTAGGTGTTGGTATGGTATTCCAATTCATCAAGTGAATGCCACATTCATGTATCTATACATTCTCTTTCATGAAAACTGAGAAACTACATCAATTATATTTTTCAACTGAATTCCTAATCTCACATTTCAATCTAATAGATCAAATGCCACATAGCAAAATGTAATTAGCTCCGAAGCGCGAAGAGTAACCTTACCTTGACAAAAGGATGATTCTCCGACGAGCGAAACCGGAACGAATCCGGATTCTCTCGGAAACCAAGCCTGGAAAGTAATCCGATGGCTCTGATGAACACGCCGGTGAATTGCGGACCAGAGGAGTCCTCGAGCGCGCACTGCAACTCCAACAATCCGGAATAGACGTCCAATTTAGCGTCCATGACGAGGCGGCAGAGTTCTCGCGTAGACTGCTCGACGACGGCTGGGGAGGCGGAGCGGAGGCATAGGGAGACGGCGGCTCGGCCGGCATCGGACGGCGGCGCGGATCGGAACTTGTCGAAGAGAGAGATAACAGAGAGTTTCTGGAGCGAGGGTTGGGGTATTCGGGTTTTGTCGAGTAGAGGAGTGTACGAGTCCATGTTTTCTTTACCAGGTGAGAAACGGGTGATTCAATAGAAAGGACAGCCGCAAGGGGAAATAGGAGCACGATTGAAATCCGATAGAGGACAATCGGCCCTGGATTTGACCGACAATTTCTTTTATATTTTTAATTTTTTGGCTGTTATGACAATTTTACCCTTTTGCAATTGCCAAATTTTCATGAAAACAAATTTGGACTTGGTATTTATTTTGGCTGTATAGTATATTAATTTTGAATTTAATTTTAATTAGGGTGATTCTTATAAAAGGGTAATTTTAAAAGTTAGTATGTAATTTAGGATATTAATTTTTTTTAATTATAAATTTAAATAATGTTCTAAAAAGGATATTAATTTTTTTTAATTATAAATTTAAATAATGTTCTAAAATTACCTTTGATGATTATACATGGTAGGTAGTTATTATAAGGGTATTAAAGTAATTAATTGTGTTTTTTTTATAATAACAAAATTAATAATACCTCTATTAATAAAAACGGTTATAAAAAGTTATCTTTAATTAGAAAATTTAATTTATGATACTTGAGATTAAATTAGTAAACTAAATTATCCATTTTTCTAAATATTTCTTTTAATTATGTAGAACTCATTAATTTGCAAAATGTTAGATGTGACTTGCATGAACTCCTTACGAATTTGCAAAATGTTCAAATGTAGAAATTTTTTATTGTGATCAATGTGAGTTGTTTAATGGCTGATCTTTTATATGAGAAATGAACTTGTGAGCTCATTTAAGAACGAAAACCTCTTAAATTTATATGAAAATTGAACTTGTACGTGTGAGCTAGTTCAATCCTAAATTAGAATGAAACCTCTCTCTAAGTTACCCCATTATCTAGTTCAATCCTAAATTAGAATGAAAACCCCCAAATACCGTAAGTAAAGAGTAGTTCAAAATCCCATTCAACTCATTTGGTTAGCGAGGTGAAATTAAAATGTATATTTAAAACAAAATATCATTATTATTAACTAATTAAAATCAAAATGAAAACAATAATAATTAACAAAAATTAAAAAAACTTCCATTAAAAAGCACCGAAACAAAACGATCCCACGAAGTACACCAACTCGAAACACATGCATGCAAAAAGCAAAACAAACAACCAAACAATTACAATATCCATTTTTTTTTTATTATTAATTAAATTACCCAGCGCTGCCACGTCACTGCCTTTCATCTTCAAGAAGACCGTGCCGTCACGTTAGCACCGCCCTCCTGCGCGGCCTTGCTCTTGATGGTCTCTCCGACCTGCTTCGTCTTCTCGCCGACGTACATCGTCCCTTCCTGCACGCGCCTCTTCGCGTAGTCGATCGGCTCCTGCCCCGTCGCCTGCCTGAACGAGTTCACCACCCACGACAGCGACGACAGCCCCGTCAGCCCGAACGCTCCCGACGTCATGAACGACGTCACGGCGCCGGCGAGGAGGACGGCGGCGGGGATCAGGACGGGGCTGAATATCACGAACAGGGGGGTGGCGACGGCGAGCCCGATCAGGCTCCCGGCGAGCGTGATCCCGGCGAGCGCGAGGAGGGTGCCGGTGACGGGGATGAGGGTGATCGCGGCGAGGATTTGGGCGGTGGTCGGGCCGTTCTGGGGGAGGAGGGACTTCACGCCGCCGCCGCCGCCGCCGTGCTGGACCTGCGGGTGCATCTGGAGCTGGTGAGCCTGGGGACGGTCGCGGTGATCAGCCATAGGGGTAATTTGGTAAATTTAGGATGGGAGCGGAAGTGTGAATTGTGAGCGTAATGTTGTGGCGAGCGCGGAGGTATAAAAAGAGGTGGGAGAGTGCCACGTGTCGGGGTGCATGTGTGACGAGGTGTGCATGGGGTACAAGTTTCACTGTGCTTTTTTTAGTTCTGGTGACGCGTTTTTTTTTATTATTGAGTATTATTTTTGTTTCTTAATTGTATATATATTTTTTTTTTCGCTTTGGGCTGGCGTTTGCTTGTTGTTCATGGGCTTTTTTTTATTGTGGAGAGGTTTTAGGCCCAATATCAAGAGTGATATGTGTCGGCGACTCGGTATATTTAACAACTTTGAGTGGATATTTATTTTAAATTAAAAATGGTTTTTTCGAATGGGACAGTTTTTTTTTTGAGTTTTTTTAATGAGAAAATTTAAATTTTAAATTGACTCGTATAATTTTTTTTTTAAATATTCACACATTATATATTTAATTTAAATATACTACTTTTGTAAATAATGTGATTATTAAATTAGGACAGAGAGGTAGTATCATTGGACTAATTATTCACACATCACATTTTGAGACTCATTATCTCCCTCGATCATCTATTTCTCCAACAGCTTCATTTTTTAATAAACATTTTGACAGACTAATTAGAGGTACAAAAATCTCGGTTTTTAAACTTAAAATTTACTTTTACTAGTGCTCGAACTTACAGGACAACCTACCTACCATCATAATATTTACTAGTAATAATGTTGTATCAGGTCACGTAGATACAACCTAATCGTAAATACATAAATCATACACATGGTGGTATCATTAATAATATTTTGTAAGGATTTGAAATAAATGAAAATACTCGGTATTGAGTTGAAATGAGAGATGGGTATTTGCAAATTCCCCTCTCCCAAATCCAATTATTGAAAAGGTGGAGTTGTTGTTGTCGGTGCTTTTAGGGCCTTCAAATCAATCAATGGAAATAAGTACAGTAGTATTTGGTGAAGACGGGCGGAAGTGGGCTTTGCTTGGACTAGCTCAGACATGGCCACGGGTGTGATTTCTGGGCGGTTTGGGAGGCCCCAATTTCTTTAGATTTGAGTGAGAGGACGTTATTTGAATTTTAGAATAAGAGATTATTAATTCAATTTTTGCAGATTCCTTTAATTAAAAAAAAAGCTAAAAATAAATAAATAGGTCAAAATGTAATAGTAAAATTATTTTTTAAATAAAAAAAAAGCTAAAAATAAATTTGACTGTGTCCTTAATATTAATTATATTTTTTTTTTTAGAAAAAAAAATAACTTTTAAGAAATTTAGCTTTCAAACCATGTGTCCTTAATATTAAGTATATATTATGCATGCATATTTTTTTTTACTATTTTGTATCATAAGAATTGTTACAAAATTAAGAAAAAATGTGATCATTTTTTTATCGGAAGAAATAAAAACCTTTTATGTTCATTCATCACGCGTGTATTACTTTACTCAAAGAAAAAAGGGCCAAAATATTTGATGTAGAAAGTGTTGCCTATAGTCATATTGAATATCACCCTATAAATCATGTCTCACTAGCCAACAACATAGAAGAGGGGCCCCTTCTTTAGCAATGACATCCATATAGAAGAATTCTTGCCATTATAGTGTATATATATATATATATATTCATTAAATGCACTTTCTATTAATACAAACCACATTGTATATACTTAAATGATTTAATCATTGTACCTCGTCAATAATTGGAAAATCTATTATTTCATGGATTGCAAGTTAATCAATAGAATACCATTGATGATGATCAAAGTAATTATGCTTGAAAATGCATCAAGTTAATTAAAACTTAGGGTTGTTATCATTTCACTAGTTTGGAAAATAGTATGACAGTTAAAATTGTAATACACTTAATTCATTTCAACGCGGCAGTAAAGATTTCAATTGCTTTATATGAGTGTGTGTTTGACATTCAATCGTTTGCTTGACAATTGCTATGAAGTACAAGTGATTGATTCAGAGGATATATGATATGTCCCAAAATCGAGTTTGATGAATCTCGTATTAACAATGCATTTGAAAAAAATATGAATATACGAGAGATTTGAAACGAGTTAAATTAGTTAATTTCGACATGATAGGACATAATTGGCTTTAGAAGTCGATCATTGGACCGATCTTTCTTAAGATATTGTTGTCTACGCCAATACCATCAGTATCAAACGAAGAAAAAATCAATCTCCAACGACTCAAAATTAACGAAACGAAAAAGATCAATTACAATATTCCTCATCACTAACTATTCTTTTCATCACTGATTTTTTGACTTTGATCATATTTCCTATGTACAAAATATAATATTATGCGGATTAAACATTATTGTGACAGAGAACTCGCAACAACTTTCATTGAATTTCATGTGACAATTTTTCGGTTGTATATACATAGACTAATTGTAAGTTTGTAACCGAGAGTCAACTAATGCTTAAGTAAACTTGCGCAGACAAACTCAATCAATCAAAGGTTGAATTATGCCATTGAGAAATCCGTAATAGATTTAGTAGTTAATTTGTGTACCAACCCAATCTTTATACAATGAATATCAAGATTCATTGTATCATCCCACAATCATTAGTGTATTAATATATACATATAAGTTTATGCTTTATGGATAAATAAAGTAAAATAAAATAAAACTTTTTTAAGGTGTTATATATTATTTTTAATATAATCAAAACAGTATATTTGTAAGAATTAAGATTATGCTTATTCCATCTGAGTAACTAGAGCTGCCAAACCGAGTTTACTTGTGAGAAGATAACTGAACACATTTACATCTACAAAACATCATCCATCAAGGACAACAAGTACTTATCATTAAAAATTACAGTAGCATTAATACATAATTATGTCATTTCATATTACACTATGAGAGTATATATATATTCTTTTTTTCATTAATTTATACATTCACGACATATTTATTAATATAACATGAACTATATATATGTATGTATATATATATGATTTAACTTACCTAGTTGCTCCGATCATCGTGCCTTTGCCCGGAAAACGGCAACAAAAGCCCGGACACCGGGTCGAAATAGCCCGACCCGTTATCCATCCTCCTCCCGCCCACATCTTCGCCCACATAATTATTATACGGACCATTCATCGTACTATTGATATTCATGACTTCATTGTTGGCAAATCGCATGATGTCAGCATTTGTGGCGTCCAATTCCTTCTGAAGGCTGATGACCTGTCTCTGGAGGACTGAGATGGCCCCCACACATCCGTAAACCGGGTCCCGCAGACGAGCCTCTGCCTCGTAGGCGAGAGAGTTGACCGTGTCCTCTCGATGGTGTGGAGGGATCTCGTTGAGCAGCTTGCTCACGTTGCTTGCGCCGAATATCTTGTGAACGTTGATGAACTTTGTCGGCTCTTCCGGAGGGAAATAGGGCGCGAAGACACACGCTTCCGGAAGGCATTTTCGACGGAGGAATTTGCAGGCCGCGCAAGGAGGGTTCGAGTAGCTGCCGGAAGAAGACATGCCTGATTTAATTTGTCAATAATAGAGAAAACAAAAAAAAAAAATGAATTATGATCCCCAAATAAATAAATAAAATGAAAAAAAATAGAAGTTTTAATTGTCCCACTCTATAACTATATACAGTATGTTATAAATTAGGGAAAGTGATTAATTCATACAACAAAATATTAATGATCTACATGATCTCAAATGTTAATAATCGATCGATCAATTGATCTTTTCCGACACCTTAAAGCAAGATCGTCGATGGTCAATCAGTATACTTTCCGTTTATATAATTGTGAACCATATATGTGTATCGAGATAATTTATGTTGGATCGATCTAGCTCGCGGATTTGCTATGATTCATAAACTAATTAAATTCTTCAACAAAAATCTACAAAATTGAAATGAGAAAAATAACTAGAATGGAATATTTATGGAATTTCGAAACCTGACTCAGGCGAGTAGCTAGGTACCTTAATTCTTCGATCGATCTACCTTAAATCTCGGTCGGTGCAAGAATCTTTTCCCTTTTCTGGAATCTAGGAATGTCTGAACTTCTGAAAAGTTATAACAAAGGCCTTTTTTTCCTCGATTCGCGAAGATCGAAACGAGTTTATAGTTTTATCATTACTAATTACAGGATGAAAATGAAGAGTAAAGAGAAAAGGGAAACCCTAGCTGGAAGAAGCAAGAGACAACAGATCATATATAGTAATAATAAATTAATTGCAATACCAGTATTATATATATATATATATATATATATATATATATATATATATATATATAGGAGAATACTACAGTACATTTCTTAAATTTGAATGTACCATACATTTATACCACAACCAATAAACTAATGGCAATTCAATTTTTATTATGCACCCTACCACATCTAATTACAACTAAAATTAATTTTGTACCTAATAAATAGAAGGTGACATACTATAACAAGTTTTATTAATAAAACTATTTAAAATAAAAATGTTTAAATACTTGATTAATTTAATTAAATAGTACAAATAACTTTTTATATTTATTTTTAAATATGTTTTTAACTTTTTATAGTTTATCGAATATATATATTAATACAATTGTTTGTGACTGAGAATATTTTTTTTTATTTAGATATGTGATATTTATTTGTTGAATACATGTTTTTTGAAAAAATTATTGAATTTGCACTACAAATAAAAATATAAATTGAGCAAAAAATATATATGCAAATAAAAATATAAATTGCGCAAATAATATATAAAAATATTGAATAAAATAAAATAATACATGTCTATTTAAAAATTTACTGAATTTGCAGTACAAATAAAAATATAAATTGCAAAATTTACTGAATTTGCATACAAATAAAAATATAAATTGCAAAATTTACGAATTTGCATATAATAAAAATATAAATTTCGAAAAATATGCAAATATAAATATTAAAAAAACAAAAATAAAACAATTATCAAACAATATATGCAAATAAAAATATTTAAAAAAACAAAAATAAAAAATTTGTAAAATAAAAATATTGAAAAAACAAAAAAAAAAATTGTCAAACTATGCAAATAAAAATATTTAAAAAACAAAAAAAAATTGTACAAGCAAAAAAATTTTAAATAGCGCAAATAAAATAAAAAAATAAATTTGCAAGTGAATAAAATATTTTTTGCGGGATTTGAAGGAAAATATGTATTATTCATTTTATATTTTTGCGATTTGAAGAAAAATATGTATTGTTCATTTTATATTTTTGAATTATTACATTTTAATATTTTATACGATTTTTTGTTTTAATAAATATATTATTTTATTTTTTATTTGTAAATATTTGTATTATATTTTTTTAATAAGAATAAAATATTATTTTATATTTTATTTTTAAATAAAATATTATAATTTTTTAATTTTTTGTTATTAGTTTTACAAAATTGCTTGACAATTATTTGAAAAATCAAAATATTAATTTATATAACCGATTTTATAGGTTAGTCAATAAATAAGATAATAATTGCGTGTTGTAATCTCCACTCTAACTACTGTATTCTTTTATAAATTTCAACGGTTCATATTACATAATTAAATCTGATCGTTGAAATGGAAAAAAAGTACCGTACCTTCAATGTACTGTAGAAGACCCCATATATATATAGATAAATTAATATAATTAAAGAGGAAGAAAGCCAAAAGGCTAATTAACTGAATGGCATATTTAATTACAGTATGGAGCTAGCTATATAGAATAAAATGATGGCTAACTTGACTTGCATAGATTTTGTTTGATAATGTAATTATTTAGTAAACGAATTAGTGTTTTTTTGAAATAAAAAAAATTAAAAGAATACATTACAGTGATAGAGAAAAAAAATATTAAGTGATATATTCAATTAGAGTCTATTGGATTTTAATGGACTTTTAAAATCTAAGTTGCATTTAATTCAGATTTTTAAAAGTCCGTCCATTAAAATCTGGAAGTATTCCATTAAAATTTTAAAAAGTCTTAAAAAAATTCATAAGTGTTCAACCGTTTATGAATTTTAATAGATTTTTAATAATTTGTGGATTTTAATTGATTTTTTTTTTAAATATAACTAAACGTGACTTTTTAAAATCTCTCATAATTAGGAAAGAT
Source organism: Euphrasia arctica (assembly GCA_014843705.1). NCBI lineage: Eukaryota > Viridiplantae > Streptophyta > Magnoliopsida > Lamiales > Orobanchaceae > Euphrasia > Euphrasia arctica. Next base: position 14,684 of record JACOMQ010004625.1, read on the forward strand.
TTCGATGACTTCTTTCAAAACTCAAACACGAAAAAATAGATTTTAATAATTCATGAATTTTAATGGATTTTTAATGCGAGATAACCAATGAATTTCAAGTATAACAATGATTGAAATATAAATTAGAATAGTAATTTATTTATTTTTGTTTTTATAAGAATTTTTTTTACATACTAGCATGTTTATATATATTTGTATTAACATTTAAAGTTTTTTAAAGTTTACGTAAATTAATAAAAAAATATATTTTACAATTTTTTAAAATCTATAAAACTTCATATAAATCAATATAATATCATTCAAACTTTTTATATAAATCAATCATAAATCATAATATCATTCAAACTCTTTATAGAATTTATGAATTTTCCAAATTCAAGATAATCTGAAAATTGAGTTCGCATCAACGTGTACAATTTCAACTCGATTCCACAAAAAATCGATTGAAAAAATCGAGCTAGAGTGTAACTTAGCCATCATGCATGTAGAGTACATTATTATTGAAGAATATATTCGGCACACTATAAATGTCTAGTTGATGCATTTCTTTCTCGTGATTATTAAAAAATAAAAAATAATTTTAACTCTTCTTAATTTAATTATATATATATATATATATATATTTTTTTTTTATTTACACTGTCATGCATGTACTATTTTTTTCCAACAACTTTCAAATTTTTTTTCATAAAATTAAATCATTAGTTATATATTTCACTTTTCTTTTACTTAATTAGTATAAAAATATATATTATTTATATTAAATTTCGTACTCTACTTTTTATTTTATTTTTTTATGATGAAGGAACCTGCAATCGCTACTCAACAAGTGTGTTCTGAGTAAACAACTGGACGTAGCAGCCTGCACAGACTAGGTCAATCAGGTAAACATCACTCGATTCAATTGAAAAAGTGTTGGCAAGAGATTCGAACTCGTGACCTCTCAGTCTCAAGCTCTCGTACTCGATCTTATAATTTTATTTCATATAAACAGTAGTATATATATGCATGACGGATACAAACGTAAGTATAATTGATGAAATTATAAAATAAAAAAAGATAAATGAAAAATATAGTCACCGGCCTACATATTATATATACCTATATGTATGATCATATATACTTATAAGTTAGTATAATTATAAGTAATTAAGAAATATATTGTGCAGAACTTTCTATAAACAAAGTCAAGCTCCATCACTCATGGCAAGACTTTATTCATAGCATATTTTAAAAGTTAGGTATAGGAGTTACATTGCCTTAAAAAAAGATGGCGAAATAATGCCAACAAAGTGTGTTGCTAATGATTAGTGAAATAATATTCTGGTATTTGTTTTTAATTCTACATGTGAATTGTAGGTTTTATATAATATGCACTATTTTTTTTAGTTTATAAATAAATTAGTGCAACTTTTTCGAGTAAAAAATATATATACAAGTATATTACTTCGTATTAGAAAATATATTTGATCGACTAACTAATTGCTTATTTTTTTTATAACGGTTTGATTTTTTAGATTATACAATTTCTAACATGGCATTTGTTTTTAGTCTAACGTCCAATCCACTCGATTTATTTATTATTTATCCATTTGTTAGGCATTATCAATGAGGTAAGGAATATTAGAGAACATATTCCACGACTAAATTTCAAACCCGATATAATTGGCCGAACACCTCCGAAGAAGATGAATTCCGCCTTCTCCTCCTTTTGCACCGTTTTCCGTCTCTGACTAGTCCTCACAGCCGAGCCCCGCTGCTGCTTCCACCCGAGTTCGCCTGAGTCACTGCCGGACCAGATCGATCGGCCGTCGAAGAAGATTAAAATTATTATGTCCCTAATTTTTCTCAAGGTTAAGATGGGCCTAGTCCTTTTAGTTTCATTGGCCCAGTTTCTTTCAGCCCATTAACCAAAGTATATCTTACTTCTCGACTTAATTCAGTTAATTGTAGTATTACAAGCCCAAGCTCAACCTCTTTAATTTAACTAATTGTCACTTGTCGCATAATCGTATTTAGGTCACAAATATTTTGATGTACTGTATTCTTTTTGGTTGTAACATAAAATTTTGAAGAGACGCTCATTATTTCTACGTCATTGGGTATAAATGAGTTGAAGTGAAAATAATTGGCGTGGTTCTTCCATTGTTTTGATATAACCAAATCATGCAACAAAATATTTGTCTTGGCGAATATTATTTCAAATTATTTTTTAGCTGGAACAAATCAGTGCCCGGATTATTAGACGCTACGTGCTAAAGATGATTATGCTCTAAATACTTGTTTTTCATACCTAATCACCCTTAACCAATTAATTTGAGTTGAATAAAAAAAATGGCATGAAAAAATTGAATTGTTAAACTAAAATGATAATATAAATTGGTACTAATATTACCTTTGTCCTAGAATGGGTGTCAGTTTCTGTCCATGGCTAAAGCCTAAAGTTATCACTCGCTTTCAACGACGATTCTGTTGGAAAATCATTAAGTCAAAGTTGGTTTTATCCAACGTTTGACCGATTTGACTGGCTATAAAATTAATTCCGATTGGGAAATAAATTGTACGATAATTTTCTACGTCGTTCGTAGATAATTATAGAATTTTATTTCGTCAAAAACCGATTTTCGGTGAGTGAGAAATAAATTGTTAAAGATAGCCAATTAAAAAGGCATTTAATTGAATATGTAATAAAGTGTAAGACTTTATTACATTGAAATGTGTAATAGTTATTACATCCCACATTGAAAGATGTAATAAAGTTATTACACTTAATAAGTGATTGGAGGATTAATGTGTTCAACAAGTGAGTAAGACCATGGACCGTTAAGGTACATGGCAATCGCCACACGCGCGTCCGTCCGCTCGGCTCGGCTCGTGCCCGTGCCCGTGCTCGTGCTCGTGCTCGTGCTCGGCTCGGCCCGTCCCGACCCGACTCGCTTCGTCCTTGGACTTGGATCTTGGCAATTGGACTTTGGGCTGGACTTGGGCTTCCTTGGGCTCCTTGGGGCTTCTGGGTCTGGCCATCGTAATAGTTTTGCTGACGGGCTGAACTATTTTTGTTGATTGGGCCTACGTGAAGTGAGCTGGTTTGGTTGAACACAAAAAGGCTTAAGGCCTTATTAGAAAATAATATTATATAATATAATTATATTAATATTATTTTGAAATTCGAAAATCCTCAAAGGTCAGATGACCATGTTCATTCTTTGCGGTTACAAAGTTTGAATGTGCTGGTCATGGGGAAGTTATTGGCCCAATTAACCACGTGATTGAATGCCTGAGTAAAGAGCTGCTGACCCCTCACATGCTTGGAGCTCCGATAAATACGAGTCTTAGTTTGCATTTCATACACAGAAAAAACGCAAAAGCAATTCCCAGCATATCATACAGTTCATACTCCTCTCCTTTTCTCGTTCGAAAGAGGTTCTGCTCTGGTTGCTTCAGAGAAGAACAAAGACAGTCGTTGTATCTTTGGGGGC
>JACOMQ010004626.1:0-18161 GCA_014843705.1 Euphrasia arctica
GACATTTTTTTATATTTGAATATATATTTTTATTTAGTCAAAAAATATATATGTATCAATATATACTTAACATAAATTTTAATTTAGTGGAATAAATCGTGTTGTTCTTTTTTGTTTTTCAGGTTCTATCAGTTCAGACCGATTCAATTTAAAGTTTTTCGACTGTAAATATTCGATCTTAATTCTACATATTTTTTTTTTCGGGTTAACTCACATATTCCAGGTGAATTGACATTTCTAGTTGAGATATAGCTCAGCTTGATATGACCATTTTTTATTTTATCTCATTTTTTTTTTAATTGACGTTTTGAGTTTTGCAATCTTTGGTTTTATAAGATTTAAAATTGACAAACAAATTTTCTAAGTGGATGCACTTTCCAGCTCGGTCCGTCGTCTTGTTTTAAGTCATTTCTCCAGCATTTTAAAACCAAAAACTCGGTTATACCGCACATAGACTCCGTCACAAAAATAATAAATAATCTCTCCCTTGTTTTAAGTCATTTCTCCAGCATTTTAAAACCAAAAACTCGGTTATACCGCACATAGACTCCGTCACAAAAATAATAAATAATCTCTCGATAATCATACACATATATACAAAATATATAAAAAAAAAACACGCCAAAAAACATTACCAAAAACGAGCAAAATTTCAGCACTTTAATTAGTTATTCGATAATGTAGAGATTTCAAATATGACTTGCTAAGTAAAATTATCGGTAGATAAGTAAGGAAATAACTGCTCGCATAATTATGAAGCAAAGCAATGCATAACAAATAGTAAGCACTAAGTGATAAATAAACTAGTCTCTCCATTTCAATCCAAATCGGATCTGTCGATTATCTCGCATGTAACTTTCAGACAAACTATTACCGTAGACGGGACACCATTCATTAGTACCATCGCAATAGGTTTCGATGCGTACTTCCACCAAGTCTTGATTCCAAAAGTAGTCATGCAGAAGAACCCTTGTTAGAATCACAGTGAGTTCCCTTCTTCTGGGATCAATGTATCTTGGGCGACAAACACGAAACAAATAATTGAAGATAAACGGAATATTCCTAGGTGAATTAGGTAACTATAAATTCAAGTGCTCCAGATCAAGAGGTTTATTATTATATAAACCACCGAATGTACTGTCTCCAATACGCGGACTAAAGCTCAAGTCAGGAGAAACTTTCAAGGTAATTTGTGATCGACTTAACGCCTTGAGCACTTCATTTAGCTTGAGCATACTTAGTAAAGCATGAGTATGGCCAGATGCAAAATAGGACATGCAGGTGTACAATCGACTTCCATTCACTTAAAGTTGGCGTGAAAGATATCGATGGCAGAGGAAGTGCATCGAGTTTAAAATAAACGATGTTAGGAGCATCAATAGTAGCCTTGATACATGGCATGTTCACATATATTATATGCAGGCGCTTAATCGAATGACTCGATAAACGGAATTCTCTACATCCAAAGCATTGGTGAAGTTTCAACTCCGGCATGTAGTCAGACGAAAAGAAGCCGTATGACTCACGAGGCAATCGCACGTGTTCTAAATACACCGACTTGAGACGAGGGAAATAGCTATGATCTTTGTGTAAATGCCAGGTCGAGCATCTGACGATTCGGATAGTTTCTAGAGTCGGGACGTCGATTTCAACGACTCTGTCATTCTGCGAGCAAACAAAGTGCTTGAGATTATGAGCATCGGTGTTGCTCACTTTCGTCAACCCCTTCTCGTTGCAATGGATCGAGATGTCGAGATATTCGAGCGGCTGGCATCTCGACAATATCGTCCCAAGATAATCGTTCGAAATGCGAACCATGTCGAGGGTGAGCTTGTTGGAATTTTAGCATGGTTTCTTTAATTTAACGATTAAACTACGGGGCCCCGCACGTCGACGAAATTGCTAATTCTTCGAGTGTTTTATTCTACTATTTTAGTAGGTGTTACTTGTTCAATAATTACTAAAAATTCATGTATTGGTGAAAGAGTAATTGTTGTACAAAGTATGGTAGTTGAAAGTATAAATATAAAGAATGAATATTAGAATATGTAGTATTCTATATTGCTAAATTGTATAAAGGAAAGTGTCTAATTAAAGATTAATTAATTTTATTAATTAAAGATTAATTAGTGTAATATATTATATTATTATATAATATGTATATACGTGATATATACTACTATATTATATAATATATAATATATACGTGTGTTGTGTGTACATGTATGTAGAAGCATGATTTCATGCATTGTGCATGTGTACGTGAATGTATGAATTAATTAAACTCAAATTTAATTAATTAGTTTGAATATTGAATGGAGGTGACTATTGAGTAAAATGACTGTTGCCGTGAAGTGAGAAATCAAAAGGCACCTTTTCGGTCATGTGTTTATTCGAACGGTTGTGTATTGATTTTCAATGCATTTCGAACACTATATATAGTCTAGCTCATTTCATTATTTAACACACCAATAACACCGAGAGTACAACTCAACACAAAAATATTCCGAGGACACAATTCGAGTTATCGATATTCCTCCCATTTTTCCTTTCTTTTAGTGCATAAGAATTCCCCCTGTTTCTTGTTCGTCAGATTCAGTATCGTGTGCTTCGATATTGTCTTATTTGCTGTTTTATCTTGGGAGACCTTTGCCTGTGATTCCGTAAAGCACTAATACGGGGCAAATTCGTCTTAAGGACAGAGAGCCATCTCTCGACTCAGCAGTGTAATATTCGAAATACAGAAATAACCCCAACAGAGCTTTCGAAGACGCTTTAACAATAAGTTGAGGTTGTCTACGTCGAGAAGCCTCAGGTCGCATTCCCGTAGACACAGTTCTCGGAGGGATTCGAGCTCGAAAGGTATGATGGGAAGATTGAAACAATTCATATTGAGAACAAGTTGATGTACACCTAGGTTTTGATGGTTGTACCTTATGTAAAGTGTTGTACAGAACCGACGTAAACTTTCTGCTATCTCCATAGAAATCGTTATGTAAGGAAAACTCGAGCTTGGATCTGGTCGATCCGAGGTGCCGCCATGATTTCGATAATATGCAGGTTCGGAGTACTACCTTTTGAGGGAGGAAACAGAGTATGCAGTTCAAAACGTTTTCCGGCAATTCCGATAATTTGTCGTCGGACTTAGTAGATCCCTTCATCCTACTTACAAATCTATTTTTTTTTTTTCTATCCGTGGAAGAGAGTATATAAAACCCCAAATTTCTCAAAATTAATATAGGAATAAGTAGTACTAACTATTTCTCTTTCCTTATTCAATAAAGAAATTATTGTACAAAATAGTTACTCGTATATATTTTATTTTCCTCGGTAATTCACGAGTTAACCCGGTGACCCGAGAATAAACCCGGGTAAATTGCCAATGGCCAATAGTCGAGGTGGGGTTTAAAAACAATGGTTTCAAATTTCAATACCCCTCTCTCGATCCAAAACCGCTGCCCTAACATTCAGAACTCCCAAATCAAAATCAAAATAAAAAACAAAAATGAAATCCTGTGGAACCGTTCTCTGAAGAAGCTGTACAAGTTGATTCATTCGCCTCTCGAAGGTCGTAATCGCGGCGCCGGGGCAGATGGTGTCGCTAGGGTTTGGGTACGACGATGACGACGGTGACGATTTCAAGGTTCTGAGAGTACGATTCAAAAAGAAAGGCGGCAAGATGGCACGATATATGCTTTCTCCTCGACTATCGATTCGTGAAGAAGAATCAAGGTGGGTTTTCAGTTCGATGAGTTTCTGGTGTGCTTTGATGCGAAGAAAATGGCGTTCAGGACTCTGCCTCTGTCTCCATGGAGGGGCAGAGCTTCCGTTGGTGGATTGGAAGGGAGAAGAGAAGAGAGCTCACTTGATGTGAGCGAGTACTTCGTGATGGGCTTTGGGGGAAGAAGCACACGTTCAGACCGATCGATTCAAAATAGTTTGGGATGGACGGAGCTCGAAAGTGTTCGCTTATGGATGGACTCTTTTCAAAGAGATGGAGAAAGTGGATGTGAAAAACAAGGAATCGAACATCGACGTTGGAGATGAGGTTGGTTACTTGAGGTTTTATATGCAGCATTTGAACTTTGATAACTAAAACTAGTACTCATCATCATATTCTTTTGGCCATGAAGTTAGACATGCTTATGCTGGTTTTGTTCTTGTTATCAATGGTTATGAATTCATGTGATCTCCAAAAGCTTAGAGTGCAGCAACCCCGGGAAACCAAAAGACACTCCTCTCTCATTTTCCAAAGACTCTTCGCTTCCCCCTTCACCATATTATCTCCATTTTATTTTTCTTGATAATAAAGCATGCAACTTTTTTTCACTCTCTGTTTTTCGTAGCAAAGGATTTTTGATAAAAAAAACTAAAAATGAGCAAAGATGAGTTCACAGATCTCGTGCTTTCATGGTCTCCCAAGCTGCAAATCTCTGATCATAATCTGTACAAGAATCAGGTCTTTTCTTTCATGTTTCAATTTTTTATTTCAATATTTTTGGCTATTAATTAATTTGAAAAATAGTGAATTAGTTTTGTAAATCTTGTTTTGGTGTATAATAATAAATTGTTGATGCTTAGTTACTCTTTTGTTTGTTGACTATCATTTCCTCCTGCTTCTATATATAGTTGGTGATGATCCCAGAGGTTTTCCAATCTGTCGACCGGTACCTCGACTCTTTCGCCTTCCCCTTGCTAGAAGAAACGCGCGCTGAGCTTTCTGCGGCAATGGAAGCAATAACCAAAGCCCCTTTCGCTGAGATTACATCTCTTAGAGAGTCGTGGCACAGCAAATTGGTCTATATTGCGAAAGCCGAGCGCTGGAAGAATTGGACGAGTGATCGTGTTGAGGAACCTTATAGAACCGTGCCTGGTGATGTTTTCCTCCTTTCGGATGTAAAACCTCAGCCTGATTTCGACATACAACGGGCCGGGCGGATTTTCAGGATCGCATGTGTGATGAATACCTCAGAGGATGACTTCGAACTTAAAATGGCCGAGCAAATTGAAATTACTGTGCAAGGAAATAGGAAGTCGTTCTATGTTGTTTATCTCATGAACTTGAACTCTAAAAGGAGAATGTGGAACGCTTTGAGAATGCCTCAAAATACGACCATCATTGATAAAGTGTTGGGCAAGAATGATTTGGTAATTAACAAAGATAGTTTGTTTCAGTGTGATGTTATATATAATAGATTTTTTGGTCTTCCTTGTATATATTAATGTTGCATAAGATTATTTGATGGTATGATTTTCTGAACTTTAACTAACATATATCTTGTCAGCAGGGTGCAGGAATTTGCGAGTTATGTCCTCTTGAACGTAATCGTTGGATGGAGGAGAACTCTGCTTTATTTTCCAAGTTAAACGCCTCGCAACTCGAGGCAGTCTTGGCTTCTCTGCGCAATGCTGAATGCAACCACAAGTCCTCAGTGGAGCTCGTATGGGGTCCGCCCGGGACTGGAAAGAAGACAACCCTAAGCATTTTGCTTTACATTCTCTTAAAAATGAAAATGAGGACTGTAATCTGTGCTCCAACAAACGCAGCAATTACAGAACTAGCCTCACAGGTGATTGCACTAGTCCGAAGCTCAGTTGAAACAGATCCTCTCGATGAGCTTGGCATTTCGATTTGCCCAAACAGATCTTCAACTGAAGAATTTGGTTTCAAGAAGGCTTCTTTAGTTTTCTGCACAATTTCATCGGCATATAAGCTGCACTCATTAGACACGGAACCCTTTAGCATTTTGGTCCTTTATGAAGCAGCTAGAGTGAAGGAAATCGAGACGATAATAGCACTTCAGATTCCAGAAGTGAGGCATGTTATTCTGTTCGGTGACGACAAGCAATCACCAATGACCCTTATGACCGTGAGGAGCAGGGTAAGTAATGCGCACACATGCATTACTCGTACTTCATTAAATTATATATAATTCCTAACATGTTGCGTAATGATCGAGCACATATGTGTGAAAAACTCGGCTTCGGGAGGAGTTTGTTCGAGAGAATGAGATCACTGGGACATTCTAAGCACCTGCTTAATGTGCAGTACAAGATGCACCCATCAATAAGCCAATTTCCGAATTCAAAATTTTACTTCAACCAGATATTAGATGCACCATGCGTGCAAAGTCAAAGCTACGAAAGGCGCTATCTTCAAGGGAAGATGTTTGGTCAATATTCGTACATAAATATCCATGGCGGGAAAGAAGAAATAGATGCTACAGTTGGACAAAGTAGCAGAAACATGGTTGAGGTAGCTGTAATTATGAAACTAGTACAGAGGCTTTTCAAAGGTATGCTTTTCGAACATGGTTTTTGTTTTCTGTTATTTAAGTAATAACCAATGTTCTTATTGTTGTTATTTTCCTCTATATAATGAATAGCTTGGAAGGGTTCAAACGAGAAACCAAGTATTGGTGTAATTTCTCCATATGCTGCCCAAGTCGCAGCAATTAAAGATAGGCTCCTCCAACACAAGTTTGAAAACCTTGAGAGGCTTAATGTTGATGTGAACACAGTCGATGGGTTTCAAGATGGTGAAAAAGACATCATCATCATATCGACCGTAAGGACTTGGGATTTTGCATCCAAAGGTTCCTTGCTTAGTCCACAAAGCACCAATTTTGCTTTGACAAGAGCTCGGTACACAATTAATCTTATATTTTATCATTAATTTATATTTTATACTATCTTTCTGTTTGTCCTTTAATTTCGTTTTACTGTTTTTTTAGTCACTCTCTATGGATACTAGGAGATGAAAAGGCTTTGAGCCTTAGTGACTCTGTATGGGAAGCATTGATATGCGATGCTAAACATCGTCAATGTTTCTTCACTACTAATGAAGATAGTGACATTAGAAAAACTGTTGAAAGCGTTAAGAAGGAGCTGGAACAACTTGAAGGTTTGCTCGGTGGCGAGAGTATGCTTTATAAAAATTCCAGATGGAAGGTACCATATTATTTATCATACTTTGAATTAGATTTTTTTTATATATGTAATTAGTATCTGCATCTGTATTATTCTGTGAAATTTGTCTTCAGGTTATATTCAGTGATAGCTTCCTAAAGTCTTTTCAGAAGTTGAAATCTTCAAACATTAAGAAGCTGGTTGTCGGTATGTTGCTTAAGCTTGCTAGTGGTTGGAGGCGCAAGAAAGTTAATGCGGACAAGACATGCAATAGCATGTATATATTGAAACAATTCAAAGTTGACAGATATTTCATTGTGTGCTCCGTTGATTTAAGAAAGGACTTTGAGCAGTTTGAACAAGTTTTGAAAGTATGGGATTTATTGCCGATGGCTGAGACCCGCAATTTGTTGGGTAGAATTGAGAGCATATCTTCTCTGTATACAGCTGATTATATCAACCACTGCAACGAGAAGTTGCTTGAGGGGTATGTATTTTTTTGGTTTCGATATATGCTTCATCCACAGCTGAGAAATTTTAGTTCAAAATGTTTAATGGCTTCCTTCTATATATAGTATTTTTTTCGATTAAATAATTTCATTTTTTTTACCTTCAGAAATCTCGAGGTGCCAAATAGTTGGGCCCTGCCTTATGATATAATCCAGTTCAAGAATCAAAGTAGCGCTAAAACCAGCAATGTAGGTGCTGTGGAATTTGAAAATCATCTAGAGAACTCCAAAGTCAGCGAAAGTTTACTGTTGACGAAGTTCTACCCTTGGTCGACTGGTATGTCGAATTATTTGCTTACTGATCTTGAGGGTAGAGAATTGGATCTCCCGTTTGAGGTCACCAATGAGGAGCATGAAATAATAATGTTTTCTAGGAGTTCCTTCATACTCGGTAGATCAGGAACCGGGAAGACTACTATTTTGACTATGAAGTTGTTTCAGAAGTTTCAGCACTATTGCATTGCTTCACGAGATTCTATGGTTTATGACAGCTTCATGCAAACGAGCCACAACTCTAGCGGCTCTACTGTAATGCTGCGCCAGCTTTTTGTCACCGTGAGTCCACAATTATGCTACGCTGTCAAAAAACACGTTTCTCAACTAAACAGGTGAGCTCAGAAATCAACATATATCATTAGCTAGTTTATGTGTGTCTAAACCTTATAAATTGTGCAGCTTTGCTAGCGGGAACTTCTTTGGGAGCGGCAACTATATGGATATGGACGATGTGGAGGATATGGCAAAGTTTAAAGATATACCCGACACTTTTGTGGGCATTCAACCGGAAAAGTATCCTCTAGTCATCACATTTCATAAAAGCCGGAGAAGTCTGGCATTCAACCCGACACTTTCCGTATGCTTCTTTGGGAGCGGCAACTATATGGATACGGAGAAGTCTGGTATGTCCGAGCTCAGAAAAGCCGGGAACTGTTTCTCTTTAGCTCAAAGTCATAAAATGGCTGCTGAAGCATACGGAAAGGGCTGCTTTTACGAGGAGTGTTTGTTAGCATGCCTCAAAGGAAAATATTTTGACCTCGGTTTACAATACATTGAGGTCTGGAGGAATCAAGCATCGAGGAATAGCGACTTCGATGAAGTTGCTCTGGATTTTCTGAAAAAATTGCCTTTGAAATTGTTGAGGACAAAGGACAGTGCATCTCTAATGAGACTTGTTCGAGCATTGCACTCCATGGAATCCAAACGCAACTTCCTGAAGTCCTTGGACCGTGTGGATGTTCTTTTGAATTTGGAGGATATGTTGGGAAACTTCAACGAGGCTGCAGACATTGCGAAATGTCTAGGGGATATTCCGCGAGCGGTTGACTTTCTAGCAAAAGCGGAGAAATTTGAAGAAGCATCAATGCTTGTACTTTCTTACATCCTTTCTAACTCTCTATGGGTATCTGAATCACAAGGATGGCCCCTGAAGGTATTTCCTCAGAAGGAGGAACTTTTAACTAAAGCGTTGGCAGCTGCTCAGAAAGTTTCTGCAACTTTCCATTCGTGTGTTTGTGCCGAGGCTGAAATATTGTCACACGAGAGGAGAACCTTGTCTGAGTTAATGCAGTATTACAAATCTTGTAAGGATTATAAAGCTCTTATGGGAGAATTTCTATCTGTTAGGAAACTTCTCGAGACCCATTTAGAAGGCAGTCCTTGCGATTATAAGTGGGACCGTGATTTGAGTATGAATCCATTGTTATTCGATGAGTTAATGTTGTGTAACCAAGTCTCTTGTGGAACGCTTCTTTACGTTTGGAACTTATGGAAGGGACAGAGTTTGGAGATCATAGATTGCCTGAATTCTCTTGAAAGCTTAGGCCGCAGCGGATGTGACAAAGCTACTGTCAAGTTCTGTTTTGATTACTTTGGTGTGAGCTTGTCAAAAGATTCACCGAATGTGACCTGCGTCTTACTGAACCCAAATGCAGCATGGCTTGGAAATGTGGATGAGAGGTTAAAGGTACAAAGTAAGGGAAAGGTGGTGAGTCTGGTTGCTCGTCATTTTACGTCAGCTGCTCGAAATTACTGGTGTCAAGATTTTGTTTCTGTTGGGTTGAGAGTATTGGAGGCCCTTCAAGGACTTTACGAGATTTCTGTGGCGAAGCCGGCCTTGTCCGCGTATTGCCAAAGTTTTTGCCTAACATGCATTTTCGACGTATCAAAGTTTTTCCTCGAGTCAAAATCTCTCGGTATAAAGAAAACCGACGCCAGGAGACAGAAGTTGCAATATTTTCTGCAGTTATCGACCAAGTATTTCAGCATTGTTTTCCCGTTAGACCCTCGTCTTTCTTTATCCGAGAATATGGTCTCGTTGAGGGAAACTGAGCTATCCCAGAATTTACTTGAAGAAAGTATTTCTGAGAATATTAAAATAGGGCAGGAGCTCACTTATGGGCAGATAGGACGTGTGGTGATGATAGTGATGGGGTCTAGTAAACTGGCAGTCGACCTTCAATTGTTTTATAAGAACCCGTCTTGGATGTCGTTTATGCGGAATTTCAGAGAGATCAGGAAGCCAGACTCTGCGAAAATAGCTCTGAGTAATCAGTTTCATCTAGCATTAGCAGAAACCTATAACGCCCACTGGAAGTTCCAAAAGGACTATATATCCCCGAGTTGTTTCTTTTATCTTATGGAGAGGCTTCTGATTTTGGTCCCCCACTCGAAGGGATTCTTTTTCACGACGAAATCTTCATTCATAGAGTACTTAATATGCCTGCCGTCCGATGATGCTGATCCAACAGCCAGTTTCGTCGCTGATGATGAGAAATCCTATTCGTCAAGCATCTTTGAATTTGTTGATAGTATTGTCCAGCAGTGTCTTTTTAGTATTCGGGATACCACAGAATGGATTAGTAATTCCAAGATCGACTGTGAGTTCTATCTTCCAGTGCTGATGCTGAGAATGGTCATGATATTGTGCTTGTCGTCTCTCAACTCGAAACTGTCCTTCAATGTGATTCTGAAACTGCTTGGTGTACCTGAAATCAGATCACGGCTTCCAACAGAGTTTTGCGAAGCTCTTCTATGTGAAAGGACGAACGAAGATGTCGACTCGGTAGTTGGTGTAATTGCAGGAGCATTCCAGGTTATTGGGGATCCTCTTGTGATTGTGTCATGGAACGAGAGTCGTCCTGAGTTTGTTTGTCCTGCTGCTGTTTTTGTGGACATGGGATCGTTTTCATGCAGAAACGATATCATGAAGATACTGTTTGATCCTAGGAATAACACTGAAAGAACCGTGACTGAATTTCGGGAACCAGGGGTTTCACCTACTGTTACAGTAGTGGAAACAAACGAAAAACAGAAACTGCAAGTAAACTGGGGTCTCATTCGAGAAGTATCCGACTCCTTTGAGTCACTCAGGAATAGCTTAGATCAGAATTCGGAGAACAGACTGCAGAAAAAGAAGGTAACGTGACGTTCCCTTTTCTTTTTCTTAATAAAAACGGTTGTATGCTTATGTATCGTTTCTACTTTTTCAGGAGGAAATGGAGCAGTATTTGAAATTCTTGAGTGCCGTAATGACACAGTTAGAAGAGCAGCGTTATTTCTACGGAGAAGATAAAAACGAGATTTCTACAGCCACCAGCCTAATCGAGAAGTTGAGCAGGCTTCTTTCTTTGTCAGAACTTAGGTACGTACCGGCTGAATATATCAATGCTTCTGCTTACTTTTCAATTATCTTAATCGCTATATATACCATGGCACGTGGTTGCAGTGAGTACGATTCCGAAGCCAGGGATGCGATTGGACAATTTTTGAAGATGCTGGAAGCAAGTGAGTTTCAACTAGATGCGTTATTTAGCCGGTTTTCAATGCAGATTGCTCTAAATGGAAGTGTTGTAGTCTCTCCTGTGGTGGACTACGTTAAGAATTCTTCCTTCAATGGCCAACGGAAAATCGAGCAGTTAACCGCGCCTGCAAACAATCACCATAACCAGGTTGCTGACTGCAGCCTGAAGCAGGGCAAAGGAAAGAGCAAGAACAATTATAATAAGTCGAGAAATGGTAAAAAAGGAGGCCAGAGAAAGTAATTTTAATGGTTCAACTGTTCTAATGCTCTTGATTTTGACGTTGAAGCGTTGCCATCTGGTTATTAAGAGTCCCACTTTTAGCTGGTCTAATGTGCTTCATTGGTAAGGATGGCTAACTTGAACAGTTAAATGTTTGCGTGATTTTCTATGAACTAAGGAACTGGCAGTTACTAGTATGTCTTTTGTATAAATATGAACTTTAAGTTAAGTTGATAACATTAGTCCATGACAAATTGACAATGCAACATGAGGAAAATGCATATTAATATTATTATTCCTCTCAATTGAATAGTAATAGCTGTACTTTTCATATGTATAGTACTCCTATTGTATAAGCTCTCCAGAAAATGTATTTCAAAAACTCAAATTTGAAGTTTGACTTGTTTTTAATTACTTTAGATTTAAGTCAAATTTGAAGTTTGACTTAAGTTTGACTTGTTTTTAATTACATTAGATTTAAGTTACTAAGTATCAAATCTATAGTATATATGTGTAATTAATAAGTTTTGGAAAGTAATTCATAAAATATCTAAATTTGAATATTTAATACTCTTTTTATCTCACGTATATTTAGTATATTATATATATACGATACTGCTCTCCTACCCGCATCGGGTTTTTCTGTATGCCCACTGCACGTGTTAATCACACGTTCTTACTTTTCTTTTATAATTTATTTTAAATTATAAATAATATTTTAAAATGTCAATCATCTTCTTCTCGAGAACAGAGACCTGCACGAAAACCACACGAAAGACAGGGTGTAGCACCGCCGAGATCTATCAATTCCGGCATTCGGAACTCCGAAGGTGGCCGCTACGTCTTTTCAATGGCCATCCTCACACCGATCACAGAGAAGGGGGGGACCAAGGGGTCGTCCTCCTATGAGGAGCTTGCCGGCAAGAACCGAGCGATACACCGAGGAGGAGGGCTCCTGGTTCTCCTGCAGGTGATGCTTCGATTTATCCGAAGGGTAAAAGCTTTCGGCGGCGGCGTTCCTTCGACGGCAGCAGTGTGGCTGAGAATTCTCCGGTGGTCTTTAGCGGCGGCAGGCGGCAGGGCGAGGGCTCATCGGTGCTTCATAGAGGCTCACTATGGCTGAGAAATTGAAAAGCCCTATTTCGAGTTCGATTTGGACTTGGAAATGAATTTTTTAATTGTTATAATTTGATAAATAAATAATTGTGTTTAAAATAAAATAATTTAGAATAAATTAAAAAAGAAAGAAAGTGAAAATGTGTGATTAACACATGTGGTGGGGATATTGAAAAAACCCACTGTGGGCAGGAGAGCAGGCCTGTATATAGAATGTATATAGAAGTCCATCGAAATCTCTCATAATTATGAGATATTTCGAAAAGGCAAATTTAGTTATATTTTATAAAGAGAATCCATCAAAATCCATAAACTTTTAAAATCTATTATAATAATGGACTTTTGAATACCTACGAATTGTTTAAGACTTTTTAAGATCCTAATTGAATACCTTCGAATTTTTAATGGACTTTTAAAAATACAAATTGAATACACCTAGACTTTAAACATCTATTAAAATCCTATAGACTCTTAATTGAATATTTTAATGGACTTTTAAAAATACAAATTGAATACACCTAGACTTTAAAAGTCTATTAAAATCCTATAGACTCTTAATTGAATACATTCCCTTCGGATTTTAATGAACTTTTAAAAATACAAATTGAATACACTTAAACTTTAAAAGTCCATTAAAATCCTATAAACTCTTAATTGAATACATCCCCTTTAATCGAGAGTTCTTAAGATTTTTGCGACTTTAATTTTTTTAAAAAAATTAAGAATTCAAAAAAAGTTCATAAATTTTATTATTAAATCTTTAGAATTTCTTTCGAAATTATAATTTCTTTTTTTAAAATTAAGAATTCAAAGAAAGTACATAAATATTTAAAATTTCTTTCAAACTTATAATTATTTTTTTATAAATAAACTAAATAAATTTAAATACTCATACAATTTTACTTTTTTTTTCTAAGTCAATTGATCTCGGGTTTGAACCTAAGACCTCACGATCTTCAATTCAATTTTACTTTATTTATTCCAACAATATGCACATTATTAAAACATAAATATTTTTTTATTTATTTTATAATTTTATCTTTTACTTTAATCACCTACATATTAAATTTTACTGCAAATACTTTTATTTTTAACTTAAATATATTTTCCTCTCTTTATTGTAAAAAAACTAAAAAGTAACATTTTTTTATTTACATGTTCAATAGTGTATAAATAGTTGAGACAGAAATAATAAAAAGAGAAAAAAAATATAATTTTTTTTATAAATTTCACATAATTCATTGCAATCATGCTCGAATCATTTTGCAGATGAGTTTAAATATTTGAATATAAAATTCTTATTTCTGGATTTCAATCTATATTTTTTTTATAGTTGTAATGATCTTTTAATTTTAATAATTGATAATATTATTATATTAATTATTTGAAAATAAATTTCAAAAAATTTTGTAAATATTATTTGAGAAAACGACCATAAAAACAAAAGTGGTTGAAGAAGATGATATTCACCGCACAATAACAGTAAGAGCAGTAAGAGCACTCACAACTGTAGTAAATCAAGTGGGAGGGCAGCGGTGGAGTGGATGAAGGAGGAATGAATAGGCTGCCTGTTTTATGAGACTGAATCGAATGGAAAAAATTAATGCAGTGGAGTCTATTATTATTATTATTTTATTATTCTTTGCGGAATTGAATGTGAAAAAATGAACGTAGTAGTTACTTTTTGTGGAATTGAAGTAATAGTAGATTTTTTGTTTTTATTTTATTTTATTTTTTACTTTTCTTTTTAATTTTTTTATATTATTAAAATAATTTTAGATTCTAAATTATTTTTATTTTGTAAATTTTTATTTTTATAAATAACTATTTTTTTACAAGACAAATTTTTATTAAATTGTGTATTATATAAAATATAAATTATTTATTTTTAAAATTATGATAAAATTTATTGAATTATTTTTTAAATAGAAATGAAAGTGAAAGTGTAAGGTAGGATAAAGTAAGAAATATGATTTGATGGTGACTCATTGTTGTATAGTGTTTTTGTAAATGAAGGGTGAATAAATTAAAATAATTTGAATTAGAGAGAAAAGTGATGTGCAAAAGTGAGATAAAAGAGAGAGATGAAAGAGAATGAATATGAAATAACCATTGTTGATTGTTGATTGTTGATTGTTGTGTATGGTTTAGGGTTTAGACCATACACCATTGTTGTGTGTGATCTAATATGAGCTAGTATATGTGTGAGTGTGAATAGATGTTCTTTAACTAATTTATTTGTTTGTATTTTTTTAAAAGAAGAAAGCGTATCAATTATTTTAGATATACTTCACTTTTTCCACTCATTAAGCATTAATTTATGCTCTCTTAGTTATCTTCATTTTTTCTATTCTTAAAAACATTGCAACGGAGACACGAGGTAATCACCATCTTCGACCTTCATCTCTAGGCCGCTGAAAAATCCACCAACCCTAGTCAAACTATCCTTCTGCATCCCTAGTTAAACTATTGGGTGTGAAGGTTTCTTCACGCCGAAAAAGACGATTGGAGCCAGAACGACGGAGAAGACTATAGGAGAGGGTGTCGGCCGACATCAGGCCCTGTCGGCCGACAGAGAGCTGCTCGAGCTTCTGAGATTCCAGCGACTCTGCCCTCGGTGTAACCCGCGTTTGGGCATTGGGTGTCGGTTGACACCCATCCATGTCGGCCGACAGGTCACGGGATTTAGTCTCGCAACGGATTTTTTCTTCTCCTCCAAGTTTTCCTCCCCTATTTAAAAGCCCAACTCGTGTAATTAGGGTTAGATAGCATCAGTACATATTGAGAGTCATTAGAATTGATAGAATAATTGTGAGTGTTAGTATACTTACGCGTTGCGTTTGTAAACTCTTCAGAGTGAATTATTGAGTATTCTAGTGAAAAGATCTGCAGCGGCGAGAGTGGACGTAGCCTATTTGGGTGAACCACTATATATCCTCGTGTCTTTATTTTTCGCTTTCGTTTTTATTTCTCGTTCGTATTTTATCGTCTATTGCAGCAAAGCGGTTAGGCGCAAATCCTAACAACTGGTATCAGAGTTTCAAGGGAAGCGATTGCAGAGACGATGGGCGACCTTGCGAATTTTTTATTGACGAGATTTGATGGAAAGAATTACAGGCATTGGAGGATGCAGATCGAATACTACCTGTACGGGAGGAAGCTTTATCATCCATTGAGTCTGAAGCCGAAAATGATGGAAGATGATAAATGACTTGAGCTCGACAGACAGGTTTTGGGGATTTTCCGTTTATCCCTGTCGATGAATGTTACGGATGACGTGGCCAATGAGACCACTACTTAAGGCTTGATGAAGGCCCTTGTCACGCCCTGATCCCAAAATAACCCACAATACAGGTTTAATACGATAAACACAATTAAGACCACGAGTCCACCGAATAGATTATAATTATACATTAAATTTTAACAAAACACATTCGGGACATGAACTACAACCAACAATCACTGTAAATACATATACAAAAATACATCGAGTGCGCAAAATAGATACACTCATACAAGCACAACCCTACACAAACTCCCAAGGACCCCAGAGACTGACTAACAGACAGGACACGACAATGACCACATTCTCCTCCAGTACTTGCAAAACTCAAAGTCTGTGTGGGGTGAGTACGCCACATCGACTCACCACTTCACATTTTCAAATATATAACAAAACTCGTTTAATACTAATATATATCATATTACAAGTCTTATCAAGTATTTCACCAATATCATAACAATCACAAATTCTTATCACGTAAGTCACCAATATCAAAACAATCACATTATTTTATCACGTAAGTCACCAATATCGCAACAATCAAATGAGTCACCGATCTCAAAACGAGAATATCACAAAATCCAATATCACAAATCGACCCAAAATAAGTCACAACATCAAACACAATCATCATACTCAAAATCAATTATAGATCACAACTTCAATCAATAATAAAATGCACAATGCATCAATCAATGCAAGCTATTGTGCAATCTCATACGTGCAATGACTCACACACCTGGGGACTCACACTCAGTATTTTTTCCCACCCCTAACTTCAACTATTTGTTCGATTGATCGAAATGTTAGATAACTGAATAAGCTTCGAATGTTATGTTTGAACTATTTGTATTTGAAGTATAATTTAGGCCTACAGGGAGTCCGAAAATGAAGATGAATTGTAACGGAACATAAAATGAAATGAGATTGTAAGATTTTTGAACAAACTAGTTCTTTAATTAGTTTGTATTTGTCCTGGTTGAGGATAATTGAAAGTAACTTAAATTTAGGACGTGATCCATCGTCGAGTGGAGTGCACGAGGAATAGGACAGAGACGAGAGATAGATTGTAGAGATCGTGACAACGACGTACACAGGTGGGTAAAAGTATAACCTAAACTCTTTGTTTAATTATATGATTGTGTGGATTGACTGTTATCGTGTGTTTATGTTGTGCGATGTGATATGATGTGGCGATGGTGTGCTGTGTTTTGTGATGTGACGTGATTTGATGATATGTGATGTGATGTGAATTGATGTAATGTGACGTGATCTAATGTGATATGAGTTTTGTGAATTGCATATTGTGATATGACTTGTGTGGATTTTATACTGTGATTATATGATGTGTGTTATTATGTGTGTAGATCATGACGTGAATGTGTTTTGTCATGTGTTGATCATGACGTGGTTGATTGAGATGACACGATTTATTATGTCATAGCACGTGCATAAAATGCCAAGTAGGGCATAAATACCAAGTGTGTTATAAAAGCCAAGTAGGGCTTGATACTTCAGCAAGTATGCTGGGGTACTATCGGCCAAAGAGTTTTACGATGATGGGCTCAAGTGTGTGAGTCATGACACGTATGAGATTGCATAGTATCTTGCATTGCATATGTTTATTGATGATTGAAGTTGTATTTTATGATTGAATTGGATGTGATGATTGTGTGTGATGTTATGACTTGTTTTGGGTCGATTGGTGATATTTGAGTTTGTGATATTTTCGTTGTGATATTGGTGACATATCTGATAGACAATGTGATGATTGTGATATTGGTGACTTATGTGATACGTGTTGGAGTTGTGTACTTAATGTCTAGATTTAAGTAACGGTAAACTCCCGGTCATGGCATTTAATCTATTAAATTAATAAACAATTGTTTGCATTTAATTATTGATAATTAAATATATGCAAAATATAGTCCTGGATTCTATACGTTGTAGTTAGTATGGTGTGCGACGTCACACAGAAGATCATACTATCGGTTACTCGTATTTAATCGAACAGTTGCTCACGACCTAGATGGACACGGACCAATCCATCGGTATAGTCGTTGTTGTTGGAGTTGTGTACTTAATGTCTGTCTAGATTTAAGTATCGGTAAACTCCCGGTCATGGCATTTAACCTATTAAATTAATAAACAATTATTTGCATTTAATTATTATTAATTAATTATGCAAAAATAATAGACCTGGATTTTATACGTTGTAGTTAGTATGGTGTTGCATGGGCACACAGAAGATCATACTATCGGTGACTCGTATTTAATCAAACAGTGGCTCACGACCTAGATGGACCCGGACCAATCCATCGGTAT